>QHHG01000364.1:0-15040 GCA_004367055.1 Fusarium sp. NRRL 66335
GCAGCAAGTATCAGCTGCTGTTACAATCGTAAACCCATTGTACGATCTCCTTGCCCATGTGAAGCACTAACCTCTCATAGTGCGGTCCGTCATCAACGAAAAGGCTGCAATGGGCGCCTACTTCATCTATGCCCTCCATGGAAATGCGCACCCACGTAGGATCAGCCTCGGGAGGAAGAATGCAGAATGTGCGCCCCTCATCCGGTTTTACCGCACCTTTCCTGTCTACCTCAACTTTACCAGCTGCTTGGTGTTCTTCTGCAGAATTCCGGTGGCTATCTAGACTACCTTGAAATAGTAATAACAGTCGCCAGAAGAACTCCGCTAGGCCACTCAAAAGCGCGCTAAAGCGGTGCGAAATATTGGTAACCTGACATAGTCTCACACAATGGTCGGTAAGCTTGGGCGTCACCACGGTGGTCCGTTCTTGCAGGCAAAGACCATCAGTGGCAGATTGCTGGTAGTGGCCTATGCCCTCGACCTCAGTGCTCCAACTGTTAAAATCCGGCTCGCTAGAGAAGTGGTCTATTCGGTGGTCCTTTCCGGCCTGCTCAAAGAATTGCTCCTTGTCCACATCCCTATGCCCCAGTGATGAAACTTTCGACCTGTGGCAGGATTGCCGTCGTGTGCTGGCAGTGAAGAAATTCAAAAATCGGGTTCCTGGTCGCCTCCCTAGATCTCCGGCCTGTGTGACTCGCTTTTCATACGTTGGGGGAAATTCATTAGAACCCTCTAGAGCTCGTAGCTCGTGGTATCTAAGCCTCAGGGCCCAAGGACGCCTCAGACAGCGCCCATATGCCCAGTGAGAAAGACAGTAGTCGATGGCTTCAAGGAGCCAGCCCTGGAGGCCATCGATGCAAACAGACTGCACGATATTTGGCTCAGATGATCGTCTTATCGGCCATACTTCGTTGTCGTTGAAGAAAGGGGGATTGAAGCAGGTATCCATGTCAGATGCGGGTGGATTCAAGTGCAGAAGTCGAGACGAGGAGGAGTACTGTGACTCGAGCATGTCCGAGTCACCATCCTGAGCGTTTGCTTCAACTTGTATATTAGGACGAAACAGAGACATAACGCCAGGAATGATAATGCCAGGGTTAAGACCCAAGAACGGACAGTCCAACGATATTGTGCCAACTAGAGAAGGGCGTGACTGGTAAGTCAAATAGAGGGACTTTTTCTACATTTAAAATCAGTCAACAGCGGCATTGTGATGTAGAGACGGAACTTACTAGCAGAGCAGCCTGGGCAGCCAAGATACCACCTAGCGAGTGTCCTACTAAAATGACATCTGTTTGAGAATTCTCATGTGGTTGAAGCCAGCGGCTGAACTTCTCTACCGCGATGTCCATGGAATTGCGCGTTTCGTACTGGGGATAGATCTTTGAATAGACGACATAGGTATCGCAGAGGGCTTGTTTGAGAAAGCTATGGACATGTGAAGGGAACTTACCAAAAGACTCTTCACTCCCGCAAAATCCATGAATGTATATGATAAGTAATCTCCTCTTTCCGGTCGCATGGCCAGAAACATCGGAAGATTGAGGGAAAGACTGAGGTGAGGATTCGCCAAGCCCAGCGTAAGAAGCCATTTGGTCCAAGTTGAATGCAGCACTTAGCAAGAGTGTAGGCCTCCAAATTACCTCGTCTACTCACGGCAGGTTCGTTGCGGAGGAAGAATCCAAAGGATGTTACGCAAAGATGAGGCTTATTTATCGTAGTAAAAGGCATAGGTTAGAAGGCGCGTTTGGAATAGACCCCTATACGCCGTGGATCACGTTTGAACATGCGGCCTACCCCGAACCTAATCTATAAAGCGAGCTACAGGGGCTCGCCCGTTTCAGGGACTGGATTTCGCGCCAGCCTCGTATTTCCTCGCTATATAACGTCGCCACTGACTCTAAAACGAGTTGGACCGTGCTTGGTCGGGACTAAGTTAAGGCATGTGAGATAAGCTCTCGGCTACATTAAATATCTATAAATAACACATTTAATATATATGTACCTATACACAGCAATTTGGTTCTCCAGCGTCGCCGTATCAGCCCGCGCAAGTGCCCCGATTGAGGCTCCTTTCCTTCCAGATGCCGAGATCCTCTCTCTCAGCGCATCGCCCGTCCTTGACTGCACGCAGATCGCCACGTTCGCGTTCAACTATAAACATTCCACAGTTCAGGCAACCGGCCTCAACTTTTGCAATGTGACCATCACCTTAAACCGCCCAGGTCAGGGAGACGAGGTGGACGCTGAGTCCTGGCTTCCACTGAGTACCTTGAATGGCCCTGCTCAAGAACTTCCACGGCCGGGAGCATGATTACCCCTACCGTAGCGGCTGTTCGACGGGCGGCAGGCAAGGTCTTCCCCTCGCGCAAGATTACCTCGACGACTACGATGGTGTTGCCGCCAGCGCGCCCGCTATCTACCCCCCTCAGAGCTTTGGGTCCACGCTCTGGGGCCATATGCTAATGCAGCAGCATGGCAAATTCCCGCGCTCCAGCGCATTTGAACGAATACACGAGGCCGTCATTACCGAGTGCGATCCCCTCTCGCTAGTAGGACAGTCATTCAATTGATCCAACACGGGCCATATGGCTGTCGTCAGCCGGGCCGCCGCCAAGCTCAGGGTTATATGTAAAAGCAAGGTCTCTTGTAGCTTGAAGTTAGACAGTTCGACTGCATTCGGGGATAAACCCCTTGACTACAGATGCTATTCGGCCCGTTTTATTTTATCGCCTTGGCTTGATGGATACCAGTATCTGTGTTTGTTTGTGCCAGTGTTAGTCTTCGGGTAAATGCGAGGTGAGTCGTCTACGCCCGCCCTATGGGGTGTAGCTCACTTTCATTTTCACTGCGTGTTGTAAAGGAAGAGCATTAAATAGATGGGAAACGGGTCAATTTATAAGTTACACGGAATCTAATCAGCGGACTGAACTTGACTATATACTACATACTAGTTCAGTAAGAACTTGCTCCGACTTTCCCCTCTCGTCTCACCTTATTGTAACTAGGCTCTTGACGCAACTTTACCTCAACACTGATGTCTCAGTCTTGGCTCGGAGGTCACGAGAGCTGAATCCACCAGCAAAAGTGAAGGTGCCCTCGGGGATAACCCACTGACGAGTAGCCTCATCCCAGAAGCTAAGATCCCTTCTCTGGAGAGGAAGAGTAACCTTCTTAGTCTCTCCAGCCTTGAGATGCACCTTTTCGAAACCCCTCAGAACCCGCACTGGGGTACCAGGCGGGGTTGTGTCTTGTGGGAACGATACGTAGAGCTGAGGCACTGCGTGTCCGTCTCTGTCACCAGTGTTGTGAACCTTGACAGATACCGTAGCTGCTCGCTCCCAAAGATCAACCCATCCTCCAGGCACCTTGCCCTTGGACTCATCCACTTGAGCTTCAATGCCGGTGGCTATATCAACGGTGAGTTCTGTTGACATTTCAAAGGTGGTGTATGACAGGCCGAACCCAAACTCATACTGAGGCTCAATGCTCATGGCGTCAAAGTGCCGGTAATCGATAAATTGACCTTCTGTGTAATCAACTGACCATGCATCAGGATTGGCAGCTGGTTCACTTAGGTTGTAAATAGGTGCGCCGTAATCCCCCTGGTTCTTGGGAATAGTATATGGCAAACGGCCGGCTGGCTCCGTATCACCCCAGAGAACATCCACGATGGAGTTGCCGATCTCTTCGCCAGGGTAATGGGCTGAAAGAATAGCGGTCACGTTCTCGTTGTCAGCCCAGGGCATCAAGGCTACACCTGGACCGTTGATAATAACAACAGTATTGGAACACAACGAGGCTGTGCTCTCGACGACCTTGGTAGTATTCCAATCAAGGTCTAGCGACTCTCTATCCTGGCCTTCTGCCGCAAATGCCTTCAAAAAGACCAGACAGATATCAGGGATTGGGTAAATGGACCTGAACTTGCCCTCAATGATTTCTTTGTGTTCCAGAAGGATCTGTACCCGACCACCTTCTTTCCGCACGCGTTCTCGAATTGCGTCCAGTGGGGCGATGAGTTCGGTATGGCGGACTATGCCAGAGCCGCCACCCTGGTCGAGAGTGCCCATCTCATAGGACACGGACGCGTTTTCATAGTCGAAATAGATGGATCCGATTGTTGGGTATGGCGCTCCGTTTCCGAATACGCCGATATTGGCTTGCTTCTTCAGAGGCAAGGTGCCATTGGTATTCTTGAGCAGCACAGTGGCAGCGGCACCTAGTTCACGAATAACCTTGGCGTGATCCCCTCGAACATCGCGTGCAGGGGTAGGTGTAATTGGAAACTGGGGATTATTGTAACCAAATTGGTTGACGCCAAGGGCAGCTGTGGAAGCAGGATCTAGATCAGGGAAATCCTTGTTTTGACCCAGAAAGAAGTATGGCCTCAGAACTCTCTCGGCCATATCATTAAGCCGACTCTCTGTCACATTATCATCACCGATTGCGTCGAGAAGCTGATCGCCGAAATACGAGGCGCCATAGTCTTTGCTGACAGGTCCTGGCATCTCGAGGTCCAGCCCTGCGTTGGCGAAGGAGGCTGTGCCATGTGTCGCATACCAGTCGGAAACGACGTAGCCCGGAAACGCGAGCTCGTCCTTCAGTAGTGAGAGCAAGTGCGGGTTCGCGCAGGAATAAGTCTGGTTGACTCGGTTGTAGGAACACATGACACTGGCAGTGCCGGCTTTGACGGCGTCGGCAAAAGGCCAAAGGTACAGTTCATGAAGTGTACGTTCATCGATGTTGGAGCTTAGAGCATTTGTGACGGTTCCGTTCTCCTTAGTGGTCCTGGTGCGCTGTGTTTCCTGTTCGTTTCCAATGAAGTGCTTGGAGCACGCTTGTACACCAACAGATTGGATGCCAGACACGGAAGCGTTCATGGCGACACCAGAGAGGTAAGGGTCGGGGCCGAAACCCTCCCAGTTTCGTCCACCAAGGACGCTGCGACCCATAGGACCACAGGATGGTCTGCCATTGCATTAGTATACTTGTAACCCAGACTTCGCCAAAGCGGACGTTGCAGTGACTTACCCGAGATGTACATGAGAACCTTTGGCCCTAAATTCTTCTCCAATGGCAACGGCGCGCTCATACATAAGGCGCCTATCCCAACTAGCAGCTGCAGTAAGGCCAGAAGAGAAGACACTCGAACCGTCAGACCTGGTATATCCAGAAGGGCCATCAGAAAAACATATTCCCTGAAATCCTAGCCTCTCGACTTTTCCGATTGTGCCAATGCAAGCAGGTCCGTCCAAGCGATAACCGCCTGTAGCGATGCCAATCTTCTCAGTCATATTGAGCTGTGCTACAAAGTGACGGGCTTGATCGGAAGCATCCCCCCAAGCTGTCCCAATGGTTGGTTAGTTTTAACACGTACTGACAGAAAGGGATAAAACATTCCATACGCGCAGATACTTACAAGATGCCGACCTCTGATTGAGCAGTGCCGCGGAAGTGTGAGAGATGAGAATGAGGCCTGTAAGGCTCGTCCACGCAGTTGGGACATGCATTGTGCCGCAGAGGATCTTAATCTCACTTTTCTGTGTGGAAGGAAAGAGTGACACCTGTTGCCTCTTCTTGTTACTTGTGATGTTTTCTGTTGGCCATTAATTGGTGTTACTCATTCCCTTTTATATGTCTTATATCACACGACTTCGTTTCTAAACTACTCCCAAGGTGCGGGGTAAAGGATCGTCTGATCAAAGATTACATGAATTCCCCAGGATATTGCTCCATCTTCGACTGATCATTCAGGCATAACGCCATTAAATTAGACCCAAGTCTTCGGGAACGGTCAACTTTACTGATTTAACCCTGCCCATAAGATCAGAGGCTGGGGTAAAACGGACGAAGTCGGCATTACCTCGGCCACTTACAAAAACCTCATCAGCTGTCAGATGTAACTATTTTAGCTCTTCGGGTAAACCAGAGGATTTGGTCATGATATCGTCACACGAACTTGCCTTGTGTCTGTATTATTCGGCTTTATTACCGATCTGGGGCTACCACTTTGTCAAAAAAATCACATAAATGAGAATCAGGCAAGCTATAAGCAAAAGGCGCTAGCCACGGTAAACGGTTAGCTCAATGCATGCCTCTTTAGTACTTTAGTACTAGTAATTGCCTGACTCGTATACCAGGCACCCTTGTAAACCTTGGCATACTGGTAAGATCTACGGATACGCTTCGGGTTATTGGCATCTAAACGAGATGATCCAATCACCCTAAACGAAACCCGAAGTCTTATACGTTTGGTCTCGCTTAGCCAAATAGACATAATCCTAGATTTTAGACATTTATCCGTAGTCGAATAACCAACCTCCTAACTCATGCCATGTCGGTTCTAGGGAGAACAACAGACAATTTCCCTATTTGAGCATCTAGAGCATAAATACAGGATTAGGCTTACTAATTAATTAATGAGGTTTAGTATTGATTTAATAATATTAATTCAATTTAGATCAATTCAATTTAATTCTGCTTCTTGGATTACATAAGTTAACACAACTTAATTCAATATTGGTGCCTATTAGTTAATTGATAAATAGTTTAGAGTAAGAGGTTGGTGAGGATTAGTGAGATTGGTGACAGTAGCAGATGCTGCTTATGCATGGCTTGTTTAGCAGACCTACCCCGCCTCAACAGCAGGAATTATTTACATTAATGTTTACTCTCCAGACAAGATGTCAATATATCTAACTACATGCCTTCTAGCCATTAGTTTTCGGCCATATCCCTTTCCACTGCTGTAACAAATCCTGCCGCTTTTTCTCAGCCGCAGCGACCCTCGGTCTACAGCAGCGATACGACTATTGATGACATGCCACCCTACCAGTGACCGTCTCGTAGACCTGACGGAAGACCTTTCAGTTGGTACCGAGCGAGCTGCAAGTCTTGGGATCGAGTCGCCATGTGAAGAAGCTGATCAGTATGCCGAGGTAAATCGACTGGAGGCATTTATTTGGGTCCCCGAATCCGTTCTCTCTGCAGAACATAAAAGGGCCATTGTTGGCTGCCGATAATAATAGCAACGGACGGTTCCGGCCTGGAAGGAAACGGCCAGAGATTTGGACCCGGGACCCTGTTTGAGGACTGCGCCTTGGTGTTAGGGACAGGACTAGGACCAGGGGGTTCGCCGAAATACTAGCAGTGCGTGGAGACAGACTGACCAGATGTAGTATTAGTTGGTAACTGCTTTAGGCAAACTTGGCACATGGCCAATTTAGGTACTATATTAATGGTAGGCCTTAGTCGTTACATCGAGAAAGAATACCGCCATAGCATTGCTTCTCTCTATAGGACCTCAGACGTCTACTAAAACGCCAGGAACAATTGTAACTATTCGCATCGAACGAATCGAACGTTCGATCAATTGCGAACCCTGAGTAGTAATTAGCAAGAGGGGTCCTCACCACTACTGTCCTTTTACAAAAGTAGACAGCGTTATCCCTTTGACCCTGTTAAATCTATCTACTGCTTGCCCTCCGGCATTTACGCTACCTGGTGATCGAAAACCCTCAGTACCGTTCCTGCATCGACACGCTGTTTGCCCTCTCGCACGATGGCGATGCCTTCGGCCCGCCTTGACTGCTTGATGGTTTTTCGCGTATCCTTCCGCATGGAAGCACGCACACTCTTGTAGGCGCCCTGGCTAGTAAACGTGAGTAGCCCTAGGGTTCCTGATGATACCTTTGTGGTGAGGTTGAGGACTCCGATTCCCACACCCTTGGCTGCGCCTATTGCTCCTTCCTTCTTCGCACCTCGCACAGGTGACATGACCAGCCCACCGACTCCCTCTAAAATTCCGTGGCTGAAATTCTTCCCCGCAGCGATACCCCCTGATTTCCAATCTGTCACAGGACCAGGGTCATACACCTCACCACCATACAGTCGTGGAGCAACGCGCATACCCTCCTCAAGTGCGTGCGGTATATCAAGGTAGACGCCCTTTGTGACGGCCTTGAAGAATCCGCCGAAAGCACCGGCAGATCCAGCAACGGCAGCACCTGCGCGGCTTTTGTGGTTCCTCCTGTTCTGATTGCCAGAAGGCAGGTCAAGCGCAGCATATCTACCGTATACCGGGTCTTCTAATGCTTGTGTATTCGAATTCCCAATCAGTTTTGGGTCTCCAGTGTTAGGTCTCTCTGCCATCAATACCTGTGCTGGCTTGATAACAATGTCTGCTGCTGAGGTCAACATGCCAGCATACATCTTGAACCCCGACGAGATGACAGCCGTGAGGGGATCCCACCTTCTGCGCTGTATGTCTATGGGCTGAGACTCGTAACTAAATTGGTGAATCAGTTGAATGTGCAGTATTGGGTTGTGTAATAACGGTGGCTTACCGCTTAAGGTCGACCCATTTGACCCTGCCGCTATTTGTTAAAATCTCTGCCGCCGCTTTCGAAAGTTTGAAATGCTGCGCCCCCGTTTTGTAAGACCAAGCAGCCGGCAATCCAGGAATAATATCGCAACGCATTTTATCCAGGGGAAGATTAGCGTGAAAAGAGTTAACAGCCTGTCTGACTCCGTTTTCTTGTCGCATCTTCTCTGCCATGCCTCTTGCAGCCGCCAGCGCACCGGGAGTCAAACAATCCCTGATGGCTTGATTGAGGTTTTGACTATTAAGAATCTTTTGAGGGATCGGCATGGGGCCTGCACCTGCAGCATGGACCATGGTGCCCCAGAAGGGTTGGCTGACCGTGTTAGCGTTTGTTACGTGAGAAACACAGCGGGTAGATGGTACGGACTCGCCAAAGAAGGGCACAATGGCCGTTGGTTTTCCATTAAGTAACCCACATGCGGTCGTCCCAGCTCCGCCATAATGGATAACAGCTGTGACTTGTTGGAACAGCCATTCATGCGGGCAGTCTCCAAGATAGAAGATGTCCCTATCGGCTGGCTGATTAGCGCCCAACTTACTCCATCCTTTGGAGATAATTGCGCGAACGCCTGTCGCTTTCACAGCATCTACCAGTATGGCCGTCAGCTTATCAGCGTCGTCAATAACAATGCTTCCAAAGCCAATGTATATAGGTGGAGCTCCATCGCGTAAAAAGGCTCCAAGGTCAGAATCGGGGATATACTGTGGTGCGTCGCGGAAGAAGAAGCCGCACACGTCTGAGTTATAGTTAGCGTTAAAGGAAGGGCGTGACTAAACGAAGCCAGTAACGCACCAATGTAATCCGGCCAATCGAGAGGCTTCGGAATGAGTGCTGGGGACCAGCAATAAGTGAAAGGGATCTGCAGTGTCTCAAGCAAGCCAGCGCCTTCAGAAAAAGGGATGTCCTCTAAATCCAGGCTTTGCCTCCATGTATTGATGATATCGCCGAGTCTCCGGTCAAGTCAGCGTGCAGGTCGCGGGTGAGGAGGGTAGTGCTTTTATTCTTACCCTTGCCATGTCATCCATTCAACAGCCATATACGAAATTTGGTTAGCGACGGCAGTCGAGATACCACTATTGTTAGCATTGATGTTGGCCAAAGGGTGACAAAAGTGCTTCGTACTGCTCCAGGGCATAGTGAACATAAGATGTAGTGGGATACCGAGCGCTTGAGCGCAATGAACGTGGGCGAAGCTTGGCGGGTTCGCAATAATGGCGTCGGCAACAAACGGCTGTTGGTTCAGAGGATCAGGCTCAACACATGACCGCCAACAGCCTTCCAGCATCTCAGCAATCATAAGACGTTTCTTCTGGATGTCACCAGCACGGAGGCTCTTTATAGAAGGGATTAGACCGGGGTTTTTAACCATATACGCCATTAACTCGGTTGGATCACCGCCAATAGGATAGAACTCGAGGCCGGATTTAAGTACAAAGTCGGCAAAGGTATCGTGAGTAGCGAGGCGAACTCTGTGACCTTGGCGTTGGAGCTCGTTACCGAGCGCGACGAAAGGTTGAACGTCTCCTCGACTACCGACAACTTGAATGACAATGTTCAAACGAATATTCCATTCGGTCTGCTCAGTATAGGCGGGAGGTGCAATGCTAACAGGCCGGTCGAAATTTAGCTGCTTAGGCCCATTACGTTCAACAAGCAGGGAGAGGGTTCTGCAAAGTTTAGAATCGAGATTTACGTCGATGCGCCCATCGGCTATAATTGTTATGTCAGTCTAGGGGCAAAAAAGGGTTTAATTCGCCTCATACCCGTCGCTCCTGCTGCTTCGTCCAAGATTTGTTCAGCAGCTGCGGGTTGTTCCGCATATTGGGGGAGAGCCTCGTCCGGCATAGCGTCGTTACCCGGGCCTGCTTCATATGGTGTAAATGACGATGGGTGCCTCAGCGCTGGTGGCTTAGGTAACGGTCTGTCGTTGTTGTACATGGCCGAACGGAGTCAGAGAATGTCTCACATGCGAGTCTCAAGAGAACGAAGGAGAAGCCGAAGAAGTCTGTTAGGTAGAGACGGAAGCTAGGTCAAATGAAATGGGACAGCAGTGCTTTTAAGAGAAACCGATCGCCTCTAGTTTGAACCTAAGTTTCAACCGTTGTGATGGTCTGACACTGAAGGAGGCGCATGACAAAGTAATCTACCTTCGACCATAGGCGCGCACGACCGCTGCTTAGTATGCAGAAGCTGAATGGTGGATGGGGATACAGCCTTAAGTTACGGATGCGCGGTCTTGGCTTGGCTTAGTTTAGCTTCGCCACGTGCATGACTGTTTGGGATAGAGATCGGCCTTGCCGATCTAGCGCCGATCAATTCGCATTGGGCACGCATTGGGTCGTACTCGTTTAGCTCGTGTTCTTGCCTGCTGAATCCGTCGAACCCGTCGTGACATGACGGGCAAATTGTTTCATTGCGTTATTGACTTCTTAATTATGGTACGTGCAGCTCACGGGGATCTCTAGTGTTAGCTTAGTATAAGGAACCAGAGAAAACCCACTGATCAGCGGCTCGGAGTAGCGGAAAGGGGTACTTATTATAATTATAATTTCAGCTATAGCATTCATTTAATTTAGATACCAATACTAATCTTAATAGGTAGTTTAATAGCATTCTTAATATACTTTTATAGTTAGTTAAGTATACTTTTAAAGGCCCGCAATGTTGTGTTCTTGTAAGCTACAGCTTTACTGACAGGCAGATTGTATACATTATAAGATACTTTAGTGAAAGCGCATCAGCCTGGGATCCAACCAGTTTCCTCCATCGCTCGCCGCATCCAAATCTTATATTCTTCGTCAAGTGAAGAGTGAATCTCTGATAATAAATGTTCCACCCAACCACGCATCCACCAGAATGAATTGAGACGGTTAAGAAGAATGCAGAAATACGAAAGAATAACGAGCGGAATTGGTTTTTCTTCCTGCAATAGACGGACGAAACCATCCTCCAATTGATAGATCCAAACGAATACTTGTTGGGGGGACAGTTGCGGTACTCTAGAAGCGTCAGAAGTGGAGAGCAATGCGAAATCAAATCTTTGTGAAAGCTGATCCAATGCTTTCAAGTAATGCACTAGTTCCGGATCTCTTCCTGCAGCCTGTTGAATCTGCTCACGTAGCTGGGGGAAGTGGTCGGTTCGAGAAATCGACTGGCCAAAGCTACGCACAGAGAGCTCGAACATTGGGGCTAGGGTGTCGTCCTGGAAAAGCTCAGGCTTGGTCTCAAGCAGAGACCTCATACCTTGGAGCTGGCCAAGCCATTGTGCAATGCCCTGTTGTCCGAAGAGAAGGAAATCGCCGGGTTTTGGGCCTAGTCCCAAGGTAAAGGAGAAACACAGCATTGAAAACAAGCACAGAGCAGGGCCATTCTGGGCATTGATGCTTGCCATAAGAGAAGTTGCTGTTCGTAGGGCGGTACCGTAATGATGCAATGCCTTCATCATGTACGAGTTGGCCTCCGACGCATTTCTTTTGAAGCGCGATAGGTGAAGCGCAGCAATTGCGAGGGTGCCGTGCAGAAGGAACTTGTTAGAGAAAGCGATTTGCGGAAGGTTGATGCGCATGAAGGTATCAAGGCCCGGGACAACGGCCAGAGTATATGACGTGGAGATGGTGTAGTGATGGAGTAAAAAGAAATCCTCGATATCTAGGCCTTCCGAGGCCGGCTCTAGGGAAATCGTCTGGGGAACGCCTGGCAGTGCTGCTGGCACGTAATCTCCACAGCTTGAAGTTGAAGGAGGAGGAGTCTGCGTAACAGGTGTTGCATCGCAAGGTGACGTCAAAGACAACGAGCCGAAGTTCCCACAAGGCGATGCTGATGCTGTATCAGGGTTTGGGGGTAGAAAACTACAGCGGAGCCCCCGCCTCATGCAGTTCGAACACTGTGGCTTGCGTTCGTCACACTTGACACATGTACGTTAGCCTAGTTGTAGCTACCTTCAGCACCCACGGTGCATTCGCGACCCCACATATCGATGTTCATACCTTTACTCTACGAGACTTGCAATTGGTACAGCCGTTTCGGGATTTCAGGTGATGTCTGCGCGGTGCCTTGTTTGTAGATGGACTCGAAGGGCTCATGTCGTTATTGCCGGGTGACATGGTGAAAGGAATCTTGTGATGAGTCCATGTGAAACTTAGGAGTGTGAGGGGAACCATAAACGAGAATGCGACATCTACGGGGCTTTACGACCTTTAGTACGAAGGGGGAGCTAGTCTCGTGTCGGGGTGGGTCGGGCCAGTGACTGCATGTGGCAGTGATCTGGCCTCAATGCGAAGTTCCAGCATACGACCAAGAGGGTCATGTACGACGCATTCGTATTAGTGTCTCGTAACGATCGTATCTCTCGCATCGTACCTTGCATTATTCCACGGACCACCTTGAGTGGGCCTATCCAGAGTGGAGCTAAACCCCTCGAATTTGTTGAAGTTAAGTGATGGCTGTGTGACGCGGGACTTGGTGCAGGATTTTCCACGGAGTAAAGCAAATTTCAACCTGTCAATGCTCGCTTTGCTATACGATGACGGTATCCATAAATGTGGCATTCGCGAGACGGCCTCCACTGATGCATGGGTGGCTTCGATGCAATATATATGGCCACTGTCCGGACTTCAGTATAACTTTTTCCTCACCTACACAATCAATTAGTAGTCTCTCTTTTTATCCAGTATTTTCTGTCGTTCCCATTATCATATACCAGACTGAAACCACCACGCTCTCTTGTCCATATCTTGCATCATGACGAACAACTACACCGCCGGTTCCCTAGTCTGTTCGGCAGAGAATTTGGTAGCTCCCGATACCTTTGGTACCCAGGTTCTCAATATCAGCGCATCCATGGTTACCAATTTCACAACCAGTGTTTCAGGGGACTTCAACTTCCATCATGGCCCAATCGAAGTTGAGAATGTCGATTTCTGCAACATCACCGTCTCCTACACGCATCCCGGCCAGGACGACATGGTCACTGTCGAGGCTTGGCTTCCACTTGAGTGGAACGGCCGACTGCAGGCAGTTGGGGGTGGTGGATTGGTCGCCGGACGTTTCGTGATCAGTGACGCTCTAATGTCCGGTGCTGTGGGCGAAGGGTACGCAACTACCACAACTGACGCTGGGCAGCAGGGAAGGCTTGCCACCGAATGGGGCTCACTAAGTCCAGGGAACGCCAACCTCTACCTGTTGCAAAATTTAATGACAACCTCTCTCAACGAACAAGCCATAATTGGCAAGAGCCTCGTCAACAGTTTTTACGGCCAGAAGCCTGAGTTCTCCTACTTCAACGGCTGCTCGCAAGGTGGTCGTCAGGGTCTTATGCTTGCCCAGCGCTATCCTGATGCATATGACGGCATTGCATCCTCAGCCCCAGCTATCAACTGGAACCAGTTCATCAACGGCATTTTCTGGCCGCAGCTTATTATGAACATGATGGGCGAATACCCAGCACCCTGCGAGCTGCATGAGATTGCCATGGCGGCTACAGCCGCATGCGATGGACAAGACGGCGTCCTTGACGGCATAGTATCTGATGTTGGCTCTTGCAAGTTCGACCCCTTCACCGTCGTAGGCACCACCTTCGACTGCGCTGGCACTCAGATGAAAATATCCGAGGCCGCGGCTGCCGTATCTAACGCAACTTGGGCGGGCCCCAGATCCGTGAATGGCGACTTTCAATGGCACGGTGTAGCGCCCGGGACAAATATCACCGCCATCGATGGCGTTGGACAGGGACCCGCTATCACCACGTGTTGGGGCAATGGTACTTGTACTGGTGTCCCATTCTCTGTCTTCACGGATTGGGTATCCGTTTTCGTCGAGCGCAACCTCAACATGACTTTCAGCACCCTCACGCATGATGATTATGACCGTATCTTCGAGTCGTCGCTCGTTCAATACTCTCATATCAACGGAGACGACACCAACCTGGCACCATTCTTCCAACGAGGCGGTAAGATCCTGGGGTACCACGGCACGGTAAGATGTCCTCCTTTCATGGCCTTACTTAACAGCCTATTTGAACATAAGAACTGACACACAAAAAGCTTGACCCCCTCATCCCTCTTCAGGGCACATTAGATTACTATGACTCCGTCGCGGCCGTCGTTCCTGACGTTCACGATCATTACCGAATGTTCGAAGCACCCGGTGTTGGCCACTGTTTTGGAGGGCGCGGCGGACAGCCTCAAACCTCCTTCGATGCCCTGCGAGCGTGGGTGGAGAACGGGACTGTGCCGGACACCCTGCCGGTCAGCTTTACCGATAAGAACGGAACATTGAACAGCAGGTTCCTCTGCCCGTACCCCAAAAAGGTCCGGTACAATGGTGAGGGCAACACTTTACTTGAGACCAGCTACACTTGTGAGGTCTAGTTTTCCTATTATTTACTTGATCGGTTAATGCCAGCCGCTGAAAGTTATGGCGTATGTGGCAAGAAGTTGTTATAGTTGATCTAAAGGGGCGTGTTATCCTAGTTATTTTTATAAGCTAGGTTAACCTATGTTCAACATATATAAGAGGTTAATATAGTATAAATATACTCTCCTTACTACCTATAACTTACTTAATGTGGCTATTTTCCTGTATTTTTAGAAAGTGTTATTTTGATAGTTAGAAATATAATAAATCTTATTAAAAAGAGACTGAGACAATTCAAC
>QHHG01000365.1:0-35733 GCA_004367055.1 Fusarium sp. NRRL 66335
AAAGAGATAGTGTCATCGTCGAGAAGACCAGTTTACAGGGACATTAGGATCATCTGACATTAGCGGATTTGCTTTTCATCGTAGCGCCGAGGGAGACTGGGCCTGATTACATAGAGAAGCATTTAGGTCCAAGGTAGATGGCACAATTCTTGATAGATTTTCGACTTATTAGGCTAAGTAGCATTACTGATTGATTTATCCTATGCGGTTGTAATCGTTTAAACGACCACGTCCGGCTAACGGGGTCTGGCGAATAGCTGAAGCCCGGTGGACCAGTATTGATCCTGAAATTGCCTAACGATCTGATTAGTTCTATGAACCTGATTGCCCTAGAAGCTGCTTTACGCTCATTTAGTATCATCTGAAGATTATTCCGTCCTTAGAGGTATCCTAGTTCCTGGTTCCGGAGTTGGCGGTATTAGCGGCAGCGCAGGAGGACGTGCGCTATTGTTTGCCAGTCAGTTGCATAGGGGCATCTATTATTAGTTATGCCTGATACAAGACTTTTTAGCTATACGGATACAGAGATTGTCGACTACATCACTTCTATTCACAGATTACTAAACATTTCAAATGTTATCCCTTTGAGCGGCACAAGACTGCAAAAGGTCACTTACCCCGCTTTTCTTAGGTAATCACAGCAGTACAAGCAGGGTAACGTTACATGATGTTTCTTTGAGACATATTTTCAGTAAAACACCATACAAATCAACGAAAATCAGTCTCAAATAGAACTATAAGCTCTTCTTCCATTCCCGATCAGTTACCAGATAGCCTAGATGATTATAGCTTTCATACGCACTCACAACGGGCCCCTAATGACCCCACCGGGCTACCTAATTTTCCGCCCGAAGAGGGCAGAGGGCATCATTTTACACCTTTCAACATAGAATATCGTAATTTTCAGATCAAGTCTCTACCCTAGGAACCACTTGAATTATTCCAGCTTTTTATACCTATTTCCCTTATACATTTATGGATTAAATACACTAATGACTGGGTCGCTTATCTCATCGAAAATGCCGTTATTGATAACTGGAATACGCCTCTTTCCAAACACTTACGCGTCCTTCAGTGGGAAGGCCTCTCCACCGCAACAGCATACGTATAGATCGGGATCCTAATTTACCTAGGAATTCACAGGGAAAACTCGATTAAGGACCATTAGAAGTCCCCTAGGCTTGGAGATCAGCGCCCCCTTCATACAATAATGAAGTTTATACCGTTACGCAAGTTCGAGCTGATCACACGGTATTTTCGCACTTTTGACTACACCAAGCTCGATGTGCGTGATGAGAGTGATCTTCTAAAGACCTTCCAAGCCGCTGAACTATAGTCTCAATACATACAGAAGGTATCTGCCGAGCTCTTTATTCCTGGGACTAATCTGACTGTAGATGAGTGTATGATCCCTTTTATAGGCAGATCCAAGGAGACAACAGTCGTTAAGAATAAGCCTATGCCGCTAGGGTTCAAAGTCTGGGCTATTGCCCAACACGGCTTCTTTATGCGGTGGCTGTGGCATCTCAAGGTATCACCTTACGAAGCTGTTATCGTCGATCTACCTACGCTAAAGCCGCAGGGTAAGAAGGGAAAGCTACAGACTATAGTAGCTCTTAGTAATATATAAAGTATCGTTCTTCACCTATGTAATATGCTTCCAAAGCAGATATATTATGTCTTTATAGATAACCTTTTTTCCTCGCTGAATCTCTTCCGTGCTTTTCTTGAAGTAGGCTGCGGAGCTATAGGCACCGCACGACCTAACTGCGGCATTACGCCTACGCTGAAGAGCGCCAAAGAGAGCCATAAAGCCAGCAATGGCTCCCTGCTTTAGTATAATGATATGCTTGCTATCCCTACTAAGGATAATAAGGTATGATCTTTGGACGGTCTTATATGTATTTCCCTTACTAATCTGTCTCTTTAAGGTCATGCAGATCGCCTGGAAAGACAGTAGTATTGTGCTTTTCCTCTTAACTGTGCACGGCGGGGCCGAGAGCGATCGCACTCTGAAAAAGAGGAAATTTCCGGCCAAAAGAGCCACAAAGACAGAGTCACAATGCCTCCGACAGCTCTTCGGTTATAAAGCTTATAAAGTTATACTTATTCCTTCTATTGCCGCTTAATATAACGATGAAATGAATCACGTTGATCGTGGTGATCAATTGAGGTCATATACAATATATGAGTATTGTTTCCGCCGCGGTCCTTGGCAAGTGTTACTTTAGGGCTTCCTTCTTGGTGTTGCCCTAGTTAATATATATATTCTACAGTTAAAAACACTAAATCCCCGTTGGAAGCCGTATAGAACGCTGAAAGAGTGGAAGGAATGTATCTATAACGCCATTTTTAACCAATATGCAAGCTAAAGTCAGGTAAGGAAGAGGAACCGTTTAGGGGCAGAAGAAGACACCGAAGATCACGAAAGACGGCAAAGTCACCTATAAAGAGATATCAATTATGTCTTCAGAGGGATAAATTCAGCTTGCCTAGCTTGCAAAGGCTTCAGGCAGGGGCAAGCCCGACCTTTTAAAAAAAAGGAAGGCTAACGGAAGTTATTTACAGCCGGTATTAGGAAATAAGCGACCCTCACAGACCCGATATGGTTGTAAGGTGTGCAATGTAGCTATTTGTAACGATGAGATCTGCTGGTACTTATATCATGGGCAAATTTAGGTGCGTGGGGAAGTACACTAGGTTTTACTCATTTTAATTGGCTACAGATCCCTGTCGGTACCGCATTGCAGTCTTGTGCCGCTCAAAGGGATACCATTATCTTCTGGACTAGTTCACCGTCACCCCGCACACCTCAACACCATCGACGCGTCATCACAGCATATTACTTCAATTAAATCTAGAATTATCAAATAAAATCCGTTTTATTTTTCGCTTACGGATATGGAATCAGCGGTATCAGATTATGAATATAGAATGAAATTAGCGGTTGAGGGTCAAAGGATCCTTGGTTTGAGGGCTTCGGCGCGAAAACACTCGATCAAGCTCTCGACATTGAAAGATCGTTGCGCCGGAAGTCATGACATTAAAACCGCTCGTCAGAAGGACTTGTCGCTGACTGCTGAGCAAGAGAAGGACCTAGTGAACTATATTCTTGAGAGAGAGAAGGCATTCCAGCCTCTGACGAAGCAGGAGATCCGCGACTTTGGACAGGCGTTGTCGTCGGTCAGCGGGCAAGTGTCCTACCTTGGCAAGAACTGGGTCGACAGATTCGTCAAACGCCATCCGGATATCGAAATGAAGCCATCAAGAGTCATAGATGCCGCTAGGAAACGAGCTGTCACGAAAGAATCACTCAAAGAATACTATGACGGTCTTTCTTGGGTCATCAACGAGAAACGCATCACAAGACGGAACATGTACAATCTCGATGAGACAGGGATGCAACTAGGAGAGACTAACGGCGGCACAGTCGCCGGAACGGTCATGAGTTCGATGTCAGAGAGGATACAGTCCAACTGCTCGACTTGGGCGTCAGTAATCGAGTCAGTATCAGCAGACGGTCGTCGTCCTACGCCGTGTGTCGTTTTTACCGGCGAGAACCTCCAGGGACAGTGGTTTCCTGCCGGTTTTCCTCATTGGAAGTACGCTGCGAGTCCCTCAGGCTGGTCCAATAGCGACATCTTTGTCCGTTGGTTCATGAAGGTGTTCATACCGGAGACTCAGCCGTCAGACCGGTCACAATGGAGACTATTAGTCCTGGACCAACATAAGACACACATAACGGCAGAATTGATGAAAAAGGCGTGGCTACACAAGATTTGGCTCTCTTGGTTACCGGCACATTCATCACATATTACTCAGCCTCTTGATGTTGCCGTATTTGGGCCGTTGAAAACGTACTATCGCTAGTTGACTAGATCTTGGGCCTCATACGAAGCAACATCACCACATCGACAACAACGATTCCTACACGCTTATGAGAGGGCTTCATTGAAGGCCCTGAGCTCAAGGAATATAATGAGTGGTTTTTTAACATCAGGTTTATATCCTATCGATCTACAACGAGCGATAGGAGCGTTGCAGCCTAGAGAGAAGAAACGCTAGCGATTTGAAGCCCTTACGCCGCCAATGAAGCGGGCAGGTAGTTGCCGATAACCTTTGGAGTACGCCCCAAGGAAGTGCTGATCTTCAAAAGCAGATGGAAGACGCGATTTATCGAGGAAATGCCGCGATTCGTGACTTCAAGTGTATTATGAAGAAGGCAATGAAGACTATCGACCAGAAGAACAGTCAAATACAACGCCTAGAGGAGGGAAAAGCTATATTGAAGGCGCCAGCGGCCGCAAAAGTACCTACTGGCCGAGTCCCCGTTCAATTTGACTCCAACAAGGCTTTCCCTGAAGTTGAACAGATCATAACGGCTCGTGATCGGGCTGAAATGAATACATTACATCGGCTCGAGCAAAAGAAGAAAAAGACTACTCCAAAGGAGCCGGAAAAAAGACCTAATGAAGATATGGTGTTTTTCAGTCAGTTTGCAAATTTTCAGAAAGATTGAATAAATACACATAATTGTAGAATTAATTGAAGTCATCCACATATTCCTGTTGTGATGTTATCATGGTGTACGGGGCGATGGTGAACTAGTCTAACTACCTAGCCCAGAGCTATCGCGAGGGATTCAGTTGATGGTGTTTTTATAACATTATGGATCAGATTCTTATAAATTGCCATGGAATGGGTGGCGCTCAACATAGTCCCCGTCAGAACCTTCATCGTCAACACAGTCTTGAAGATAAACTACCGTACCCAATTCGAACAGACTTCGTCGGGAAATGCCCTGAGAATAGAATACATCGTGAACTTCTAGACCCTGCCGTCCAGCGCATGTGGAGGCAACTGTCGGATATTGCTACTTCCTTTGCCACTTCCATTCCCTTGTAGCCCAGATAGAGTCGTTAAGAACGGCTTCGGAGGTCTTAGACGAAGGATACGAATTAACATCATCATCAATTGTTAAATCTTTAGAACCTTGGAAAATACTCTGAGGACGGTCCTTTTCATTTTATTTTTTTATTTTATTTTTTATTTTTGTAAGTATACGTAGATGCTCTTCAGCCCACTCCCATTGGGAAACCTTGGTGTTCCCAATTTAAATGCCCTAATTTTGATTGCTTAATTCCAATTCTCAAACATCAGTCTTAAATATAAACTCCGTTGGTTCATCGCATTACCCATAGTCGTTGAAGGCTTAGTGGGAGGCAGCGATGCGGGTGACTTCAGGTGGCGGATATATCCCAGCCTTCGTGAAGGGACGATCATAGAGTCTTGTACCAGCCGAAGCTGCAGCGATGGCGGCGGTAGTGTAAGCGTCCTCAACGTCATATGCAAGGACAGGGGCAGATATTGTTGCTGCCGCGGTACAGGGGCTACAGAGCTCCATTTGAGGTTCAGGCGTGAGACAGTAGAAGGGACTCGAACATTTACGAGCGCAGCGTGTGAAGTCAGTGGCAATCTCGCCGAGACTACAGCGGCAGGTCTTGCACATCCGCTGAGCGATTACGGTATGGCACATGTTGAAGTTGTTAGGAGAGAGTTGTGGTGTAGTTGTAGTAGAGGTAGATTCTGGACGAAGATGAAGGTATAGAGGAAGCTCAGGCAGGTGCAGATGGCCTGGTGGTTTCGGGGAGGAAAAGAGAAAAGGATAAGCGCGCCTGACTGTTTAGTCGGCAATGAAAAGTCTTAAGCATCCAGGGGCACAGCTGCAAGGATTGTTGAGGGAGGCTTAGATGCATCTGGCGAAGGTAAGAGATGTCAGGGAGCAATTGCTTTTCTAACCACCAGATAGCAAAGGCGAGCCTCGCAAACGGGCTTCCTGTTCTTTTTAACGTTCTGCAAGATAATAAGATGCCGTGCAATTCAAAGTTGTCAAGGAGAAAATACGTAAAAGTGACTACTGTATGATGCAGATGGTGCTTTAAGGTCAGCTTCGGGAGGAAGGGAGAGGACTCTCAGGATTAAGTGTGTATGACACAGTAAAGCCATCATATGTACGTTTTTAAAGGGAGATTAGGGCAAGGCAAATGACACAAGCAAGGACAACGGCGAGTAACGAAACGAATGGGCGTAAAAGACCCACCGAACCGTTGGGCTTACTTCGACGGGAGTGGCTAAAACCAGGCTGTCTGCCTAGAGAAGGTGGTTTGACTGAGCTTGTATGTCTGAGGCGCGTATTGTCCGAAACATGTGCACATGTACCGATGAAACACTAGACGGTACATTCGTGGCTAAGGAA
This sequence comes from Fusarium sp. NRRL 66335, assembly GCA_004367055.1. Lineage (NCBI taxonomy): Eukaryota > Fungi > Ascomycota > Sordariomycetes > Hypocreales > Nectriaceae > Fusarium > Fusarium sp. NRRL 66335. The sequence goes on from QHHG01000365.1 coordinate 6,257, forward strand.
CTTTCTTGGTATTCTACCAACCGTGAAGAGGTAAGGGAAAGTATCTCTTAAGACAAAACTTACCTTGAGGCTACTGCAACAATTCGCCTTTAGCCATGCAACCGCGATTAGGGATGGACTTAATGCTGCATCATTATGTAAAATGCGTTTCTTGCATTAAATATCTAAAACAAGACACACTTTAGATGTATGATTTCCCCTTCTATATTAAACGTGAAGTTTTCTATGAGGTTAGTGCGCAGGATCAAGACAAGGCTGGTTTCGATCTTCTCTTTACCTCAACCTCAGTCCGCATACGGGAATAAAATATTGCTTCAAGGTAATAGGATACAGTATTGAGCACTTGCACCTTCCTCTCCTATAATAACCCTTGTTCATTAAAAAAATAAAAAAATAAAATAATACCCATATATAACTCTAAGTATATGTGCAAACTGTGTACGCTTTCAGACATGACTGGTAGCCCGCAAGTTAACGTACTTACCTGACCGAGCTCGGCGACAGTACTTGCGGCTCGCACTGTTAGCTTGTTTCCACTTCCCCAGATTCGGGTCCCGAACCTCCAGGCAGCAGCGGTACTTTTAAGTACCTCATTCGCTCAGCTGGAAATTGCTTACGTACACACAAAGCGGCCAAATTCTGACAAAACGTCTGCTTATGAGGTAGAGCCATGTACCCAGATGGCCCCACCCTAGACTTTACAAAGAGCATGCTGTTTTGGAGCGGAAGGTGCAAGTGCTCAATACTGTACAGCTTAATACGTAGGTGTATTATGCATGTGCCCATCCCTAAGCCCGGTGAAGCCCTATGAAACAATTCGCGGAGTCTAAGAGGAAAAGGAAAGGGAACAGGAATAAGATAAATAAAGGCATATCTCTGGCGACACGCATCCCCGAACGTTTCTTTCTTCCTTCTCTTTACCTTATTCCTAGAGTCTCAATTGCGGGGAAGCTCTCCGATATCAATTGAGCTGGCCGTAACGCGGGCTCGGCGCTATGCCCGCCTGTATCACTTCCCCACGTCATGGCTCGACAATCAGGCCGGGTAGCTGGTTGGAACGGATAATGTCGATAGTCTGATGAATCGGGTAATGTTGCCCTGGTCACTATGACGATGTAGTCCTTGGCTCGTGGAATCATTATAACCTCATCTGTATTTTGTGGCCCAGAGCTGGCAGGCGCTTTTACTTGCATCCAAAGGAAAATCCCATTTACTATGAAGCTGCAAAGGCTCGCCCTTGGCGTGCAGACATTGCCAAGAACGTGTGGATATTTCCTAGTACTTCTGGGATTCCCCACGTTTTGTGATGCATTTCAACAGCGCCAATGACGAATATAAACATCAAACGATAGAGGGACATATAATTAGCCTTAACCTAGCATCCTCAATCTGGTTGATCCTTGCCTCATTTCCATGACATGTTGACTTCTTTCCACGTCAACAAGGTAGATGCCCACAGTGGAACCCAACGATGAAAAACATGCCCAGCGTCTCGTTGATCACGATGTCGACAGCAACCTTTTCGAGACTTCGATTGACACCGTTCCAATCACTGTGCAACGGAAGACTTTCCTTCCTCCTAGGGGAAGCCAAGAGCTAGCCTATGTAGGTATGACAGCTTTTGCATACGAATGAGCCTGTTCTTTACTTACGTAATGTGTAAGGTGTCTCGCGCGTCAATATTGCCGCGACGCAAGAGCATCGTAACGGAACAACGGAAATGGGCTGGGGTCATCGACATCGTCACCAAAGCGTAAGGTCAAACATTCTAATTGAATTCGTTATTTTAACTTAGTGACTAGGTTCTTCAACAGTATTGCGATTTCTTCCACATGGTAATTGACCTTAATATTTTCTTGTCCCGAGAGCTAGAAGAGCTAACTGTCGTCAGGATCGTGACGGTGTGATTTGGCCTACCGATACATTTTGGGATTCCACCGACTTGACTTCGGAATTTTCCTCTCTTTGCTGTTTTTATCATTCATGCCAACTTCTCCTATCCAATCTTGCCTTCTTATCTACCAGACCCATTCTTTCGTCCCTATACCAACAACATCCATAAAGCAAAGCACGGCAGCGATACAGGGACATATGATACCGAGGGACGATTCATTCCACAAAAGTTCGAGGATATGTTTGAGAAGTATGCTAAAGGACATGACTATCTAACTATCTGGGATGTGAGCGCGCTCATGAAGGGTCAGAGATTAATTGCTGATCCAATCGGCTGGGGCGGCGCTCTCTTCGAATGTGAGTTTGTGATGCGGTTGACACGCATAAAAGATGTTGAGATTGACATTTCTGGACAGGGCTAGCCACTTGGTTGATGCTCTGGCCTGAAGATGGTAAAATGAGAAAGGAGGATATTCGCCGTATCTACGACGGCAGCCTCTTTTATGTGATTGCCGCTCGCAGGGAGAACAAATGACTTCGCAGCGGATTTTGTCGAGGCTATATCCCCTTTTATAATAGCGGAACTGGCCCTACGTGTCTAGAAGGGTAGATAAAATTACCGTAAGGTGAGGGCTATGATGCCCGTCTGCCAGCATATCCTGATTTCTATTTTGGGCTATCCATACCCTGGGTCAGATAGTTGACGGACCGATTATATATGTCTATTTCACTCAGTAAGACCGATCAATCTGCCACCCGGTACCTGTGTTCATATTCAAGTCCACCGCAGAGAGCTACAAAGAGTCATCGTAATGGGGGATTAACGGCGCTATTTCTGCTGCCCCGAGCTTTGTCGAGATCTACAAGAGCACTGGCAACGGCGGCAAGGATCAGTCGGCCCTTGTGACTTTCACCTATCCTCCTGCCGCCAAGGACAAACAGTGTCAGCTGGAGTTCCACCTCCCTCCTGGTGCCAGTCCTGCCGGAAGCAAGAAGATCCAAGTGTTCAGCAGTAACAAGCCGGCTCCAGGTCCTACTATCAGCTGGGCCCCCGGAAATCAGCGCAATAACCATGTCGGAACCCTGTCAGTTGTAGCAGGAGGAGCTGCCACTTGGGATTCCGCTCAGAAGCCCTCTCTCGCCTTCAAGACACCTTGCAAGGCACCTGGTACTGTGGAAGCATTTGAGTTTGTGGGAGTCGGTGACTTTGACTCAATTACCTGGAGCCCTTCATCGGGGTATGGACCTCGGATTGTTTATTAGTCTAGCACTTGATAATTACTAGTATATAGACTTAGTGTTTATTATGCTTCTTCTAGTATAAGTATATAAAGGCGACAATATAGTTATTAAATATTGACTTCTATAAGCTTCCTTAGCTACTGAGCATCAATAGTATTACTTATGTATACATGTAATAGTACATACCTAGATATCTAATCCCGTCCAGAGTCTTCCGAAGAACGACTTTTACTCCATGCTCTTGATTGGGTGTACTGGTCAGGCTACCCCTGTCGGTTCAAGAGTGCCAATTCCAGAGCCTACACTTAGATCTAACAATTAATTGTACTAACAGCATTTAATCAAGAGATAGAGCATTCTATCATCATCCCGCAATTAAGCTTTACTAACTTACAATTTTTTTTTTAGAGATTTGATTGCTTATTGCTGCTAAAATGGAATTCGTCGGTTACCCCAGATTTAGTTCGTCGGTTGCCCCATGTCGTGCTAGCGCCGTTTCTTTTCTCACCAAAAATAATTCGTCGGTTGCTAACCGACGCGGCATAACGTCGGAGGTTAGGGTCTTTTCTTCTTTTTATTTTTATTTTTATTTTCTCTATTTCGCAACCCTTTTTCGCCTTTCTTGCTTATAATAGTCAGAGCAACTTTGAAATCCCTCCGAGACAATGGAGGGCCACGTATTTACACCTTGCTGGGTCTCAAACTCACGTGAATTTCTACACCTACCTGGCGAAATAGTAGGGATGATAGTAGAGAGCATGACGTTCGAAGAGTTGCGTTCTACTCGAAAAACCTGCAAAAGACTGGGCAAGCTGGGCCTCCGTCCGCTTTTTCGGGATCATCTTGTGAATCTTGACGGAAAGAATTTCATCAAATTCGTAGAGATGTCCAGACATCCTACCGTCGCCACCTCTATACGCTCTTTGACGCTCTGCTCTTTCCAGCTCTTACCACCGAGCGACAGACGCGGCGGTGTGGATTTGACCGACGCTTGGTGGGAAACCTACGCGTCCATCCGCAGTGGCTGTACTGATGCGGACATCTTGCAGGCCAGCCGCCTGCTTGGTGATTACTGTGAGGGCTCCCCGCCACTTAATATCTACTTAAATGTCCTAAGCACGGCCCTATCAAAACTCACTCAGTGCAAGAAGATCGCACTCAAAGATCTTAACGGGGGTAGGACGTCAGATAATGCGCATTCAGAATTAGCCCTGAGGCTTCCAACTATGGGCCGCATCCAGGCCGACCTCCTCGCAGTAATGTCCAGCACAATCAAGATGGAGCATCTCGACATACTCATCGGTCAACGACAAGAGCATCCCCGCTCCATCGCCATCGATATGCTTCCAGATTTGAAGCAAGACTACAGTTCTCTTCGCCGGCTGCACATCTCCATCGATTCGAGGTTTTTAAAACCCGCTCACCTTCAAGCATTTCTCTCATCCTTGCGCAATGTATCTGATTTTCCCTATGCACAACTCAGCTCCTTAAGTCACCATACGAAATTTGTATTTAGCCCCCTGTCGGAAAATTAAGTCGAGTCTATAATGCCGGGCCTATAAATGACTTGTACCACAATTGATTTTGGACTATAGTACTAGATAGGAAGCGGATCCTAGTCGGAGATGCCACGAGTTGCAGTAAATGCCTAGCAGAGTACATAATAGTCCTAGAAAAACTCTAGCTTCTATACCTCCCCTTCTTATGCTGGCATGGGCTGTCTGCATTAGCTAATGTAAGACCCCGCTTCCTTGACACTGGTCCGTTCTCAGTCCACGTAGCCATCTTCTCGGTCGTATTTCCTAGCTGCTCAATAGTGACATCGTTGACACCGTCGCTTTTCTTGGTGAAATATCCTCCAAGGCCAAGCCAAGCATGCCATTCTCGGCTAATCCGGCGATATTCTGCCTTTGCTCCTGCAACATGGCCTGGGGCCTCATCTAGGCCCCGTGCGTAAGTAAGCCCAGCCAACTTGGTAGAATGAGCGGCCATTTCGTCGTTCCATGCCCATGTAACAGCCTCGATAAAATCTCGTTTAAACTTAGCCTGGCGAAGATGACGACGTGAAATCGCAATGGCCGCGTGACGCCAAATTGGAATCGTCACCTTCGTAGGAATCAATCGCTGAAATTCCTGCACGAGTATTCTGGACAGCCTGGTAGAGAGCCAGGGCGTCTCTACAGCTGTAGCTGAGCCTGGTTGCGTGCTGTTGATGGTCCTCTCTCCTGGCGACTTGTCGGGCGGTTTTGTTGACTCTCCCCAGAGATATGACGAACCCAATTTATTCAAAGCAGAGCCCATCGCTAGGATTCGGAGCTGGTCAACGAATGGTACTACTAACCACAGGTAATAAACCACAAGCTCGCTAACCTCAAGCGGAAGGTAGCGGTGAATAATCTTGGTTGAGCCATTGATATTATATCCTTTGTGGTAATATGTAACGAAGCTGACGAGGCCACTTTCAAGAAAGATATTTCTTCTGCCTTGGCCATCAACAGAGTTTCGATGCCGAATGGACAGCAGTTCGGTGCCTCTCGCTGGTTGACCGCCCGTAATATGGATGAGGAGAAGAAGCCTCTCTAGAAACCTATCGACGTTGGTGACGTATTCGCTCACAGTTTGTTCACGCCATATAGCTCGCTTTGGCACCCGGAAAAAGTCGTTGCGGAGCCAGCTGGTCTGTAGGATTCTATTTAAAAGCCACTTCTCATGTCTATGCAATGCTTTATTCTTAGGATGGCATATGAAGCTCCACCCCGGGGCCGACTCGGCTGGATTATCAGCCAGTGACCGGAGACTCAGCGAAGGCACCACCAGGTCTCGATCATCATCGTCTGGATGAATAAGAAAAAGGTCCGAAAGCTGTGCCTGGGCAATCTCAAGTTCTGTTGAAACTAAACTTCGCAGTTGCGTCATGGTGAACTGGGTATCTTTATGCGAGAGCGTTTCATCGTCATCGGACCATTGGATATGTCCGATCGAGGTTGTGGTGTCCTTAATGGCTTTTCCGTATGCTCGAAGTTTCTGCGCCCAACACATGGGGGACCTCGTCCCTTCTACCATAAATCGATGCTGCATTTCCTCTAAGGCGAGTCCTGGGTACTCGAATTCATCTCGCTGGACAGCTAGTAGAGCTCGTTCGGCGACAAGGAGCTGAGAGATCTTGATAAAGGCTGAGAGATATGGCGTGTAATTTATGGCTTCATAGAGGCGGGGTTGAGGCAGTATTATCCCAGAATCAGTTTCCTGTATAGCCAAAACTGCAAGGAAGCCGACAATTGGGCTTTCATATATATCCCGATATAGGACATGGTCGAGAAGCGACACATAAAAGATCAATAGGTTGTCTTCGAGCCTTGTCCAAATTTCTTCCATGTACTCATGGTCTCTCTCGCCATCGATTAGCACGTTCTGCAATGCTATTGAGGCGTGAACGGTGTTGTTTAATGCATCCATATGAACCTCGGTGAGTTGAAACGGGAGACTTGGGCCAGTCCTCGCCCATGCTCTTCGATATACGAAACAGATGAGCTTCTGTGCTACTCTGACATATTTCTCATAGGATTTATCCTGGAGCTTGTAGAAGAATGGCCTCCCTGAGGTCCAGCGTAGAAGGAAGGAATTAAGACAATGCTGGTTGAAGACGTTGAATCTGCTATTGGACATGGTTTTTCTTGCTTACTCTACGAGGCGCTTTAGTGCGGCAAGAATATGCTGTAAAACGTGTTCACTTTGGAGCTGCCTCTCATGCTCATTGCCGTGGTGACTGTCCCCGTTCATACCACTACTATTTCGGCTCTCCCCCGATGGAAGATCAAGTAAACGGGCGGCGGCTCCTAATGGATGTTCCGCCAGATACCGCCCCCATTATGTAAACTGAATCCACCTGTATTGCTCTGATGTTGGGTTAACTTCACGCTGCCACCGATCTCGCGTATGCTGAGCTGGGGTCACGGTTAGATGGGCAGCCTGGGTGAGCTTCTCTTCTATGAGGGTATCTAGCGGGAGGGAGAATTGTAGATATGCCGACGAAGCTCCAGGGTCCAGTTCGCCGGAGCCGCCCACTGTTGAGGCTAGCGCGTGCGAGATTTCCGATAATAGGGGCTCCGATACCGATGTGGGCTCCAATTCAGGCGCTAGAACTGGGAAGTAGCGTCTATTGCTCGATGATTTGAAAAGCGTCTGGCAAGCTATTGGTGCGCACGCGACTCCTTCCTTCAGCCAGGCTTCAAGGATGCCGTTCTCGTAACGCTGGCCACGACGGTGGGATTTTCGACCATGGACGAGACGAAGATGCTCTCGCATATGCGTTTCAGAACGGCATACATACGGTCGCTTCTGATCCTCACAGCAGAGGCATAGGATGTTATCGAGATGAACGGGGAGGTGAGGGATTGCTGGGTCTTGCGAGCTGGGTTGTAGATTCCGGATAACGTTGCGGTCACAGATGGGAGATAGGTCCATAAAGGATTCCTCGTACTTCGTAAGCTCTTGTTTCGAAAGGGCCAGCTCCCTGTGGAACGTACGGATATGACTGCGGATGGAAGTTGCGAATACGGATCTGCACGACTTGCATATAAGTATGCGAAGGGCGGAATGGAAGTATATGAGGTCAAGCGACTCCATCATATCCTGTCTTCGTTTAACGTATAGTTTTCTGTGCGTGAAGTTTTGAGTCAGGGTCTTTTCGATGATGGCTTATAACCTATCACGCGACGCGAAAACGCGTTCGACTCGTGTAATTTAGAGTTTTATTTCCTACGTGTGAGTTCGTGTGGTAACCTATCTTACCAGACCTTACCCGTTATTCTCGTTTTTGTATTCGTCTCCACTTACCTGTATTAACTTTACGATTTTTGATTGGGGGAAAGAGTAATCCCTGCAAGCGATAAACTCTAAGAACATCGGCTAGGTAGACTGCGAAGAGAATACAGGAATAGGGTGTGCGACAATTATGAGTAGAGGAGGAGGTTAGGATAGGCTGCTAACGGAGACATAATATCATCCCAATGTAATGAATCGACGCATGTACTTGAAATGCATTTTAGCGATGAAAACTTATGGGTGACCTGAATCCGTTGGGGTGCAATGGATTTAGGTTGTCTTTTCATTAGCGCCTTTTTTTTTACTATGGGAAAGCCATTGGAATCAGAGCTGAATCTGCTGCGCAGTTAGGATAGGATAGGTTTTTGACGCAAACCGTTGTGCAAAAGAGACACTTTTTATCGTTTCTGTGTGTGTTTAACTATACAGGAACTGTGGGGGTGTAATCTTTGCAATTCCCAGTACTTCTTGACAAAGGGTCTGAGAACCCCGTATCTGTGTACTTACCTGACAAAACTCGATGCTAATACTTCTAGCTCGCACTCCTACATTGTTTCCACTATCCCATATCTGCTCCCCAACCCTTCATGCAGAAGCGATACTTCTAAGTACTCCATTCGCTCCGCCAGAAATTGCTTTTACACCCAGAAGGCGGCCAAATTCTGACAAAACGTCTGCTGCAGAGGTAGGGCCATATACTCCAGCGACTCATCCTAGAATTTATAAAGAGCATATTGTTTTAGAGCGGAAGGTGCAAGTGCTTAATACTGCATATTATTATGAATATAATGGCGCATATATACAATAATGTAGTTAAAGGTTAGAATACACTCAATTGCCGAGCCCCGTTTAGCTCCTTAAAATATAGCTCTATTGTGTGAAGGCTACGAGATCATATAAATGACTCCTAGAGCTATTTCATAGGTGCGTAATATATTAGCCCACAATCTTATAGTTTGCAAGAGTCACTAAGACCTCTATATAGGTCAGAGAAAATATTTCGGGAATCTCTCCTGTGTGTTTAATGTCGGTTCGACATTAAGGCTACAATAGTTACGGCGAACAGTTGGGAAGCGATATTCAGGGACACTCATTGCGATGTTCTGGTTCGCCTTGCGAAACTACCTCACTGCACAGCTAGTTAGCCTTAATCCAGAATTGAGTAGGACGTGTCTGCTTAAACTCTCTATGTGTTGTCGTGTTCCGTACACAATTTAAATCCTATGTTTTAAACGGCGGTCACAAAAAGGAACTATAACCTTGTCGATTTGAAGAACTCTAGCCCCAGTAAGTGGGGCGTAAGAAAAGAACCCTACTAAAGTTCCTCATGCACTACGGCAGTAGTGTGTATCTCGAATCATCGTAGAATAATTCTTTTTCATAGTATTGGAAGGGTTAGCTACCTACAGCGGGTATTTCGTCATTCCCGGGATCTACCAAACCTGGAAGATGTTTCTTATACCACGGCCATAGCGTATCTAAGGTCCATGCCCGTAACTTTTGCAAACCAGCAAGAACCTGGAAAACACCAGCCACAGTCCCGGTATTTCCGAACGGGATACCTTTATGAACATTCTGTGATGATAGGTCAGTAAAGTTCCTTGCAAATAGAGTATTCACTTACCGTCCGTACTCCTGTCCTCGTCATAATAACAAGCGACCAAGTCTCTCCATTCACAACCACGCCTGGAATAAAGTCTAGTTCTTTTACGGCCTCGATACCAGAGATAGAGATGAGAAATTCCCATTGTGCCGCCGTCCACAGACCGAGTTGTTGCTCGCCTTTGGCAATATCGCCACCGTAACGCTTAGTCTCGATGCTGAATGCTATAGGAAGTAATTGGTTCGACGTCCAATTATGGGAAGGCATTCTGCTGGCGGTAAAGCATGGCAGTGATTCGTAGATATTGTCACTGGGAAGAAGACGGATGATGTAGTCGACGCGGCTCGCTGGTTCGGAAAATCGGTGGTATTGGAGATTCATACTTGTGGTTATACTGGGGGTATGGTTAGTGAGTTGAATTGCTAGTTGAGAGTCTCCCTACCATGGCATAAAATCGCATTGGTCTTGGCTTGACTCGTCGCACATGTCATGAATAAACATATCGAGTAACCGTGAATGCACGAGATTGTTCCACGCTCCCTCGTCCTGGAGTTGGCTTGTACAAGTATTCGAGTGCTTAGCAATTCGTTGTGCGAGCCGGACCAAGTCCCTACCACAAGGCTTATCAAACCCGTTGTTGTCATCATAAAACATACTGTCCTCCACATCTTCAATCTCTAATTCTGCAAGCGTTTGCTGAATACTCTTTGGCATGAATGATCGCCATTTGCTGATTTGCTTGAACGCTTTTGTGAGGTTTTTGGCACCTTGGGCTCCATGTGCTAATTCGTTTGGTCGCACAAGTTGATGCCCGTCAGGTCCAACCAGTGGCCACATCTTCATGGGTGATGCGGATCCTCTTGACCGCTTACTATCACGCGAATATGAGCTTCCTGATTGTGATGAGGTACTGGAGTTTCTGCTGCCATCCCCCGATCTCGTTTGGCGGATATTGGGTCTTGGCGTATCTTCGTTATCAGTGTCGAGTTGGCTTGATGGCTCGCCCTCGGCTAATCGCTTCTTGGTCGGCGTTGCTATGCCCCGCATTGCTACTCCTCGTGTTTGTGAGGCCGGCGGAGACAGAAGTTGGCGGCGCTTCGGTTGCGAACAGCTCGATGCAGATGATCGTCGTCGTTTTGTCGCGGTCAAACGTCCGACGAGCGCTGGGGTGTCGAAATCCTGGGGTTGAATTGGACGATCCAGGAGCCAGGAAGTGACTTGGCTCACTGATGTGTCGAAGTTCATGAGGTGCTGGTCTGCGGGCAAACGCAGTAATGGCGAATTGAATCTTGGTGAGATTGAGTGAGTGAAGATGGCGCTATTGTTGTTTTTGTCGATGGGTCTTGGTAGTCATGGGAACGTGCTGACTCATCATGCTGGTTTCTTCGCTGAGAATGCTTGATTGGCGGACTTCTTGTGGGCTAGACTGTTGCTACCCTAGAGTAAGACCAGATTTCTAAACATTCGTAGTGAAAACGAGCAAGCCACGATTCACTTCAACTGTATTTCACTCTTTATTTATAACTTAAAGACTTTAGTTAGCTATTCAATTATTTGAAAACTCAATCGTCTACAAGCAGGTATTTACGGCAGGCGCCACTCAAGCATTATCGTCAGAAACGCATTGCATTTCCTGGTTTTAACAAATCGCCGTCTAGTATTTTCGGTCCATGTTTCTCCCGATGGAAACGCCATGCGCTTCTGGTACCGCACTAACAAAATCAAGAAACTTAAAACACGAACTCCAGAAGGGAATCGGCACTTAAGCTTTGAAGACTACAACCAAGATTTCTTATTCTGTATAACTATTTCCAGAAGCTTAACTATTGGAAAGTATGAAGATAAATCTAATGATTAGATCTGTATTTCTGTTGTAGCTACTTGTCAAAGTCAAGAAACAATGTCGGCACCGCTCGACCGTGACGATTTCTTCTTATGGATTAGCACATTTATAGAGCGTGACGATTCCCTAATTTGGCTAGCGTTGATAAACCGGGCGCGAAACGCCTACGTGCTTTGCGGTTGGGCATATTATTGTAGATGTTAATAAGGAGCTTCTCAATTTCACCGGCTTTGCTAGATGAGATTTATTGTCAGCTGAAAGTTATAAAGTTGAAGTGTATTACGGGAAGAATTGTAGAGCTTAGAAATTGCCCACATTAACGAGATGGATTTTGGGAACGGGCCCCGTTCCCAGGCTGGTAGTAAACAAGGATGGTTGGGATAAGATGATTGGTGTAGAAGCGGGAATGGGCCGCGTTCCTGATGGAAATACATGGTAGGTCCTTATCTGTAGTGACTCCTTGGGTGGTGTTACGAAAGATTCCAGGAACGTCGATGACTGTCAGGTAATTTTCATCTGGTCCACGACTCTCGATTTTCAACCCGTCTTCAGTAAACGTCTTAATACCGCCAGGGTTTCTGGGCGTTTTGATCCCCATAAGCATATTCATCTGTTACCCGAAAGTCAGCATTGGATTCCCAAGATAATTGACGGTGTCTGTACCTCATTCCAAATATCTGGGAACTCAGCGTGGAGCTGATCAGCCGTGTACACCTCTTTAGTAAAACCATGGAGTTTCTCCTTATGCTCTGCTGGGGCTGCTGGTCTTGAAATGATACCAATAGTAATACGAGATATAGCATCACGACGGTGAGTGATCTGGGTTGCATAACGAGTGCAAAGCTCTTGGCCACGCGGAAATGGTATTCCAGGCAGATTTTCTAGGAGTGATGACTTCCCAGAACTTTGATCTCCGACGGCAACCAATTGGGGTAGGGCAAGGTAAGTAGCAATGTTCCTCTCGCGGAGTTGGTCAATCTTGCGCAGCCGGTCTGGGCTGGTTAGCATAGATTGGCTCATGGTGAGTTTTTGGTAGGTTAAGAGTGGTGAGTGAAGTATGATGTTGTCAAGTACAGACTGAGGTTTCGACGACAAGGAGTCTGAGGGTAGCCAAATATCTTTAGGCATGTTGACTAAATTAATGCTGCCGTTGTTCGAATCGTCTACCAATCCTGTTAAATGTCCTTGAAGAGAGCGGCTCGAGCTTCCAAGTTCATTACTGTACGAAACTCGAGGATTTTGGTGAGCATGATGCTACCATACTTGTTCGGATAAGCCGACGTTTAGATAGGTAGGCTGCATCTTAACGAAACAACGAGCCAAGTAGTGCTACAATAATACTGTGCCAAACGAATAGAACTTACCGTGTGCATCAAGCTAGGGACTACAGTCTTATGTGTAGATCATAGGCATACTCGCATGCTCTTAGATTACTCGCCAGCATATGGGCAAGGACACGGAAGAATTCGAATATGGATGGGGCATAATATAAGCCCCTGTCTACCTAGTCTCTAAGAGAACTTCATCAACTGTACAGGAGCTAGACGACAGACGATTCCATCACTCGATACTCTGAAGACAACCAAAACATCATCTTTTAGTAGTTTATAGCCCATACACCCTTAGCATCAATAGCTTAGCAGAATGGTGTGCGTCATGTAAAGGTACATTGGCCGAATGGTTATGATTAGCAGGCGACAGAGCAGGGAGGCGCAGGTTCAGAAGTCTAATGTTATCTGTAGAGAAGAGAACTTATCATCAGCGAGATTCTGAACATTCGAGTCTTGGAGACTTCAATTTGTTTGAGCTTCCGTTTTTCTTTACCAGAGCGCGCCATCTGGAATGAACCCGCTACTTCCCAAGTGACTCTTATGATTAATTGTTACAGCTCTGTGATGGGAAACTCATGACATCTTACATTACACTGAGGTATTTAAAACTTCGATGTCTCTTAATTAGCTTAATAGCAAAGAAGGTATAAAAGGCCGCTTTTACACCTCATTAGGGACTTGAGAGCTTTGTACGAGTTACTTATAAAATCATCCTGTTCGATTTGTCTACGTACAGGAGAAGCCAGCCAACGGCAGAGTCGACATCATCTATTTGTAAGCCATCTAAAAACGAGCCCTCGTCCATTTATTGATCTTAAAGTAAAAGAAACCTAGTGGGCGAAGGCTAGTGCGATGACCACACTCTGGAGACCTGCTATGTCTCGCGATGAGCCTAGCAGTAGCTAGCTAACAAGTCTAAGATCACTACTTACGGAACTGATATTAGAGGCTTAAATACCTCGACCACCAGCGGAACTTGTCGATTCGGGAAACATTATTCTGGCGCATAGGAAGTGCTACAGTTCTCCACCAGCCTGCCTACATCGGAAACGCCGACCTAATCACGAGTAGAGCATGCTAGGACTGAGACAGATGCCTATGATGTCGTCGTACGGGCTGGTATAACATTTGAGTTGATCCATAAGCTGACCCGTGAACTGTCTAACACTGCTACTCATGTAGCCAGTCGAGACTGCGTCAGCGAGGTACACGCACCAGAGGTAAAGCTTTGAGCTCTCTCTGGCGCTATTAAACCGACCAGACCATCACACGTGGAGAACTCCGAAATGTTCTAACATAAAGATACGGCGAGGCGGATAGGAGATAGATGAATGGCGAGACTACAGCATCCTTTTAAGGCGACTATAAATACAGAACAATTCCTGTGCTCATGGCGGCACGAGTATTCCCTGAGAACGTGAATCTCATGCATATTTACACTAGGACAAATAAACCAAAAAAGAACGGAATTATCGCTTTTTGCTTCCCCCATACTCACACATATTCTCCCCATATAGTATTTTATTTCCATGCTGCGCCGAGGGAAATAGCCTCGCGCTACGATTGTTTACTGAGTCCACAGATGTAACGCTGGGCTTCTGCGGCGAGGTACTCATGAATGAGCGAGAAATCGCAATCGGTATGTTGTAAAAGCTTCATCTTGAGCTCCTGGACCTCCAGAGTCAAGTTGGCTAGGTAGATGGACAGGTCATGATTGGTTCGTTCCAGCTCTTGCTCCTCTGACTGAACTCTTAGCGTATGTACCCGCTTCTTAGTTCGAAATTTGCTGGCCGCAATACGATTCCTTTCTTTTGTATGCTGACTATGGTCTTTTCGCTGTGGGTCCGAGTGTTTACCACGATGGCGGCCGTGGCTACCGCATGGTCTGTTTGAACGGCCAGAACCTCCTCCTCCTGTTGCTACATTGGCCTTGCTGTCTTGAGAGAAGTCTGATCTCAAGCATTTCCGAGGTGAAATTTTATTTGAGCAACGCTTCGGCTTTCGATGCTCCTCTTCAGTCGTTGAGGGCGGAGACGGGATGCCTAACTGATGGGAGGTTTTGGGAGATGACATCTGAAAAACTGAGGGTGTATCTGTGAAAGTGGCGGAAGGATATGGATCACTCCAGTGATCCAGAGAACTGGTTGCGGAGGTAGTAATAGAATCATTGAACAAGAATTCACTCTGTTTGTAAACGCTCGCCAAAGTCCTTCCTTCTGTCGATTGTGGAAGGGTTTGCTGATCTATTAAACACCATTGCTCCCACAACGGGTTGGAGGAGGCGGACAATGTATTGGAAGTATCGAAGCCCACATTATTGTTCATGGAACCTAATGCCATAGATCTTCCTTCGCCCATCATGTAGTTGCCTGGTAGGTTGATTAGACATAACAGCCCGTAGCGGTAGAACGAGGAGCTACGAGAATCGTTCCTTACCTTTCTTTAGTTGTTGTTTTAAGGATGTAGAATGGTCATTGACCAGATCTGTTTATAATAGCGTCTTTGTGGATTTGGAACCAATTTTAAGGACACTGGATGATAATTGTGCCTAAGTCGGTGGCAGACGAGCCGCAATTGAGTTGGAATGGATAGACGTAGATATGACGTCACCAGCAGTAAATCCTGGTAAAGAGGGGTTATTACCGCTCTTGGTGATGACCTCACTACTTACATTGCGGGCCGCCTTTGCAATGTACGACATCTCATTGCCGGAATAACAGTGAATCCGATAGCCTGGTTCGCAAATTAAACTAGCAGCGGCTGCCAATGGTAAGGATGCTATCGCCCTCTCGCCCTGCCTATGCCGCCCCTCATGACACACAATTGATAGTGTCGGCGGAGATGATGGTAGTGAAAGAGCCGAGGCGGATTCTTTGGGGGCGACCTGGAACGACCTGGAACGACCTTTTGGCCTCGGATTCGACTTCTCATACAGCGAGGTGTCATCTTGACTATGAAGGAGACTTTGTGGCCTTGTACAAAGTGGTGATATGGGTGAAGTGGCTCCTCGTCCGATCTACAACCTCTATGTCCATCATAAAAGCCTTGTGGTGCCATTGAAATAGAGCACAACGGGTCGTAGGTGCGTTGGGTAGCCCGCTAGTCGCAGCAGGTGTAGCAATCGCCATGGCCCAGCCCCAGGACAAGGAATATGCAGCTCGATCGGAGGCTAATATACCGGCCATTGGACCGCCAAATTATTCGGCAATCGGAGAGTGTAAAAGTTCTTGCATAGGCTATGTGTGGATGGAATCTCTGCTAGTTTCGCTAGTCAGCAGTCAGCCAGAATAAGCTGTTCAACAATTGCTTACTGCACTAGGGGAGATAGCCTCGAGGTGCGATTGCTTACCGAGTTCACAGAATGATTTATTCGTTTTTACCGGTAGAATCAGTAACCTTGGGGGTTGTTATATTTTTGGCCGTATTGCATGTCTAGCTGTTCAGTAAGTTTTGCCGTCTTAACGGAAAGAGGCCTCGTTTACTGGTGTATTCTGAGGCGACCCTAAGTGCATGGAGTGCGTGCAGACCTGCGCAGCTCCACAGCAGGCCTTGTGAGCTACAAGAAGGTAGCTTAGATGGGCTATTTCCGCTTCGAGTCGAGGTATTTCAGCATTCAGTATCGATGTCTTGGAACATTGCCCTCTAGAACAATCCAGTCCCGCTTGTTGACTAATGTTGCGTTCCTCGTCGGTCATTATGGGAGTTTGCTGATTTGATTTAAGCCGATGTTCATTAATGAAAGAGAGCTCGAGTATGTATGCAGATAGGTTTGGGCCTATTTTGCTGGTAGCCAACCTCTTTAGTATAAACTCGAAGTCGAAGGGAGGGATGGTGTAGGTTGCGTACTAGGAGGGCTTATGTCCTTAAAACAACGTGAGAAAGCTTTCTTGAAATTGTCAATGATTGGGAATGGGGAAATAGGGTTGGGATTAAGCAGACAGAGCAGTTACCAAAAGATAATGTTGGAAAGATCAAATCTTCGCTTCATAAGGCCATCATATGCGACATGAGTACGGAAGACGAAATTTATTGATCGACCCATGATGAGGGACGAAAAAGAAAAAAAGAAGGTAGTTGGTTGCTTGACAGTGAAATTATGTCATACCATTATCGTAGGAACCGGGTAAGGTGTTTTTATTACATCACTTTGGTATCAACATTAACAGGGCCTTAGGTCTAGTGCTCCCCAGGTGGTTTGTCTTACTCTGACCCATCAGCCGGCTGGGTTGTCTGGTCTGATAAACTCTAAACGTGCAATGTGGCATCGACTAGTCCTTTCTCGAATTACGTAGATACGTGAAGAATGTACATCGGCAGGCCTTTTCGCGGTTCGCTGTGATTCACTGCCACGCAACGGGCTTACCAGTCGAGGTAATAATAACGTCACTCGGGTTTATTAAATCAATGGCGTAAAAACGTGTAGATCATCCTTCACCACAATGACATCATTCTTGTTGAGGAAATCATCGCTGCAAGTGGTGGCTTTTATTTAACATGAGCCAAGGGTAATGAGTAATTACACATAGACTTTACATGTAAGGTCGTGGCCGTAGCCTTGCATATATTTCAATGTCGCCCACGCTACTACTACGAACGTCAAGTATGATACCGAACAGAACTTCTAGTGCCTCGAATGCCTCCACTTCGTCGATACGCGAATTAAGTCGGGACTAATCTCCCACTCTTACTTCCAGCTCCGCGCTCTCATCCGGTAGAGACCCATGCCGGGCATCCCATAGCTCCCTCTGCCCCAAGAAGAGTTCTTACATCCTTAGCTTGCGAGTCATGTCGACAACGCAAAAGCAAGGTACGTAACTTCTAAACGCAGTCTATTTAGATGTGGGCTTAATGGTGGCATAGTGCAACGGTGCTCGACCGATGTGTTCTCAGTGCCAAACGAAACATACCAATTGCATTTACCGACAAACACCTGAAGCTATTTATAAAGAGAACTTGGAAACGCTCCAAATGTCGCATCCTGCTGCTGTTATCTATCGGGCTATACAAACTCGGCCAGAGGCCGAAGTCCAGGAAATTATCCGTCGCATTCGAGCTGGTTCCGATGCCGAGACTGTCGCACACCAGCTCAGCACAGCGGACTTCCTTCTACAAGTGCAACTGGAACCCGAAACCAAATGCCGCTATGAGTTTCTTTATTCGTCTTCAATGCCTTCATACTTGCAAACTCCGACGAACCCTTTCATACACACCTTGATTCATGAGTGGAATGAGAAAGACCCTGTCGGCAATGCCAATGTCCTGCCACTGTCGGAATCAGAAGAAGGGTCCAAAGCCCAGTACTTCAAGCCGGTCCACGCAGCCTCTATTATTGACACTAGAATGGATGAGATTATCCCTTCCAAGTGGACTACTGTTGACGCTGATGATGAGCTGATGAGGACACTCATACGTGCTTACTTTCTTTATGAATATGATTGGTTTACTTTTTTTCATAAGGACTACTTCCTGGACGATATGCTGACTGGATCTAATACCTTTTGTTCTCCACTTCTTGTCAATGCTATCCTAGCGGTCGGATGTGTAAGTCTTCATATATCTCGTGAGATTTTATAGATCCCGTAGTTTCTCTTAGGATTTCTACTTACTGTTCTCTTCGACAGCATTGCCAAAATTACCCCTCAAAGCCAGCAGAGTTCTGGAACCCGGATAGCCTTGGTTATAGATTTCTTGCTGAAGCGAAAAGGCTATGGATAGTCGAAAAATCTGATGAGAGAAGCCTAACCACTCTACAGGCCGCTCTCATCATCAATACGATCGTCAACATGTTCGGTATAGATAAGCTAGCGTCAGCGTACCTGGTCCACGCAATCGATATTGCTCATAACTTGGGGCTGTTCGAGCCAACAACATACCTAAAGCATAAGAAGTTACGCCACTCTTATGATATTACGGCCTGGTCACTCTTTCATTGGCAGTGGTATAAAATATGAACCCTAGCATTAGAAACATAGTGTTTCAGTTCGCTAACAGAACAAAGTACGTTAAGTCTCCAGTTCCAGACAGCTCCCTTGTTGCGTACTCCGCCTCACAGTCCGTTACCGGATCCCGATCTCGATCCCGACTGGTATGGTGAAATTTGGCTGAAGTACCCGTCGAGTTCAGTATTAGTGCCAATGCAGTACGGTTATACTTTCAAGGCCAGGATCGAATTTAGTCTTATTCTCAACACGGCCATGCTTCAGGGTTTTACGAATGAAAGCGACAATCAAGCAGTTCAAAGAGGGGCAGGAAGAATCGTTGCGACAATAGAGAAACTAGAAGCCTGGTACCGCACATTATCAGACCTGTTATCGCCGTCAAATATCGTCTTCCCATCGCAGCTGAAGTTACAGTGAGTATCCCGTCCGTCTTATGAAACAGGGGGTAGGGTTGGACGGTTGATGCACCCCCGTTCTACCGGGGAATAAATTATACTAATGTCAAACCAAAGCCTCCATTACTGCTATGTCCTCATCCAACTTTACGAAATCCTAACATCGTACGAAAGCAACGGCTCACAACCACTTCTGCTTGATCAAGACGCAATCCAAAAATCCCTTACCCACTACAGAGTCTCCTTTGAGACTATTCTGCGCATCCACTATCTCCGCCATAGTTTCGAATACGGCAACATGATGCTGACCCAGTTTCTTGCTATGCTTGCTTTCCTGGCTCTCAACAAACTCGATCCCCTCATGACGCAAAATTCCTCCAAGCCAGAAGTGTCTAATATGGATGCGGGGGATGCAGATACCAGAGCTGCCAAGGCCACATTACTCATTGCGCAGAAAGGCCTCAGCGACCAGGGGAGGGGTTATTACCTGCCGAAAATTGTCCTTCAAGACGTCTTCGACCGCATGACGCCTAGCGACTCCAACGTACTGCAGAGTTTCATAACCATTCAGCGAGAAGGGCAGGAAGTAGCTGAAGAGCGCAAGATACGTATGGAGAGCCATTGTCCGCCAGGTATCATACATATAGCAAACAGTCCGGATCGGCAGCAGCATGATAATTGGATACGACGGTTTGCGAAGTTGACTAGTGAAGAATCTGGTAGGTCCATTTTGGGCATCATATTTGGATGCAAGGGTGGGCGAGGCTGGTTAGAAGGAGCAGAAAGAAAATACATTAACTCATGACTTATAACTGGATAATGTAGTTGTCTTAGGAGAGTATCAACCACAAAATGTCATCTATTTACGGATGATAGCTCAGCTCTCTTCGTCTCCCTCACTTTCACATTCAAAAGTCCCATCCACACAGGCATAAGTATCTAAAACCACAACCCTTTAACTCCAGTTCAGTACATATAACCATTATCAACCTGAAGGCACCCACGACTTAGCGGGTCAATTATCAATACTCAATACTCGTAATCTGCTGATCACAGCAACCATAATGCTACTATCAGCCTTCAGTCTAAGTGGAAATGACAGGGCGATTAGGCACATATCAATACTCGTGCAAACATCGGACATCATGTGCTCGGTGGTAAGATAAGCCTTCGCTTCTGAACTAACATGTTCATAATGTAAATAGAGTACTTCACGTATTCTGCCTTCCCTCCCCCAAACAGAATCAGATGTTCTTGCATTTATGTCTAGACAAATCATCTGTTGTCGTGCCTAATTAACTAAATGTCGATTTGAAACCCGTCCGTCAAATAACAAAGTCCTAAATGGTTGCCAATATAGGGTACACGTATATGTAGTAGGTGTAGCCTTCTGGCCATGGAAATATTCAAAGACCAAGTCTCCATTTATGAGGGTATATCATTGAGCATTAGCAAGACGTGGCACCCAATATTGATACAGTTGCGCAACAACTGGCTACTGTCAAGCATGAAGATAAGCCAGCTGCAATCTTCGTGAACAACATCCAGAAGAGAATAGGTTCTTGGTCTTGTCTTCGAGAATTGTCGGTAATGCTTCGTCGCGATACAGCCGAATAATTGATATAAGGCTATTGGAGCAAGTGTTACCTCTTCCCTGCAACTAAGAGATTTCTTTTATAATAATCAATCGTATCGTGACCAACCAAACTGATTCAAGCTATAATATGGGATGAAGTTTAGATTTCTATTTCGTGCCCACTCGAAGTTATAGAAAATAACAGGCTGTAAGTCTGCAATAGAATCTTTGGGACAGAGCACCGTAATACAGTCAGGTTTACCGAAGAGCGTCCCACATATAATGAGCGCGTCACGACTAGAAGAATGGCTAAGCTGACTGACGAAAGATATTGAGTTCAACTAAGTTATAAAGGACGGCGGTCAATAGGCGGACGGGTACCCGTCCTTCTAAAATGAGACGGGTCCCGTCCCAATTACCATATCTGGTATAGCTCACTCCGCTATCGGTCTCCCTCTCGCGCCATCTCGAATGTCGCGTTCTACTGCACTCGCTGCTAATCGTGTCGAGACTACGGGCTTACGACGACTGTTTCGCTATGAACGTCAACCAATCTCAAAGTCCGACACCGTTTCCTGGTGACTGTCTCCCTCCTGAAGGCGAGTATGAGTCACGGGAGGCGCTATTCGAGGCAATCAACGCCTGGGCAGCGACCAGGGGCTATGCGTTCATAACTGGAAGGTCAACCAAGGAGAAAACCGGCAGGAGGACGATCACGTACATGTGTGATCGTCGCCGTAACCATCCAATCGTTCCCAGAGAACGCCAACGTAAGACGACAACTCGAACAACAGGCTGCGAGTTCTCTGTACTGGCGAAGGAAAATAATGATAGAAGTACCTGGACTCTGCGGCACCGTTCTGACAGCCGATTCTCACTACATAACCATGAACCAAGCCAAGACACCACCGCCCACCCGGTACTTCGAACACTGTCTAAGGAGCACCTGTCTCAACTGACTGGCCTTGCCAAAGCTGGGATAGCCCCTAAAGAAATTAGAACGTACATGCGGCAGAACACCGACACGATAGCAACACAACAGGACATCTACAATCGTATTGCAGATGCTAGACGAGAAGTGTGTCAAGGACAAAGCAGCATTAACGCACTTGCTGATCAGCTGTTTAGAGAAGGATTTTGGAGTCAATTTCAAACCGGTCCAGACGGTCGAGTCAAAGCTGTTCTATTTGCGCATCCCGAGTCAGTGGCATACCTACAGGCATATCCGGATGTCTTAATCTTAGACTGTACATATAAAACCAACAAATACGGCATGCCACTTTTGGACTTGATCGGTGTCGACTCTTGTCAACGTTCGTTCTGTGTCGCGTTCGCTTTCCTGAGTGGGGAATGTGAAGAAGACTATTTTTGGGCGTTAGATCGATTCCGATCGTTGTGCGAAAACCACAGGATTAGGCATCCCTCCGTCATCTTGACTGATCGTTGCCTAGCATGTATGAATGCTGTCGATACTTGCTTCCCATCGTCAAGGCCGCTGTTATGTCTCTGGCATGCTAACAAGGCAGTTCTCCGCTACTGTCAGCCGAGATTTACGCGCCAGACTCAAGGGGACAACCCGGGCATAGAGGCTTGGAATGAGTTTTACGGCCATTGGCATTCGATCATCAAGTCACCGAATGAACAAACTTTCCACGAACGTGTGTCCGAGTTTGAGAAGAAATATCTCCCGGATTATATCGAAGAAGTCAGATATATCAAGATAAACTGGCTTGACCAATACAAAGAGAAGCTGGTGAAGGCGTGGGTCAATCAACACCCCCACTTTGACAACGTCGTTACTTCAAGGGTTGAAGGCATACACTGGCTACTTAAGAGCCACCTCAAAGTATCTACATTAGACTTGTTCGAAGCTTGGCGATCGATCAAGCATGCACTACTGAATCAACTGGCGGAGTTGAAGTCGAACCAAGCCAAGCAGAAGATCAGGACCCCTATTGAACTCTCCAGTACCCTCTATGGTGCAGTACGTGGTTGGGTGTCTCATGAAGCCTTGCGAAAAGTTGAGCAGCAACGAAAGTTTTTATTGCATGAAGACTCTGCTCCCCTGTCAGCCTGTACTGGTTCTTTCTCACGATCACAAGGGCTACCCTGCGCTCACAAGCTGAAGGGTTTATTAGTTCGAGACCAGGCACTACAACTCGAAGATTTCCATCCGCACTGGCACTTGACTCGGAAAGATAATCGGCGACCCCTCTTAGAGCCCCGCCAGCGAGTCGATCCAGTGGCTGCGAGTTCGTCTTTGCCGTTATCTAGTGTGAGAAGAGAACTTAGTGGCTTCGAAGTCATCGAAAACGCGAGGCCGATACGAAACCCTCCTTTGTGCAGCAAATGTCATATACTAGGTCACGCAAGGAACTCTAAGGAGTGTCCACTACGATACTCAGAACTAAGAGCATTTCCAGTCGTATCTTCAGACCAGCCGCAGACGTGTTCGGAAGAATTTCAATGGATACCCTTTGCGGTCCCGGAGGAGCCAAGGCCACCAGCGATGGAAACGCTCGACGAAATACAGTGGCAACCAATCACGACTTTGGAAAATTTCGAGTTTGAGCCTGAATTAACTTATCAAGATCTGCCATGCCAGTTGACCATCGAAACAGAGCAGGTGGACCGACACATAACAACTTCAGAACCTCGACATCTATCACCTGCACCATCTATGTATACACCGCCGGTGTCTTCACAGTTAACCTCGGGAGACCCAGCTTCAGACCCAACTACACATCTAAGGTATGACGATCCACGAGCCATCCACCAGAGATACGTCAAGTCAAGAGAGGACTGGTATAAGGCTCAACCCCCGGGAACCTGGCTTGGTAATCGCCAGTATCGAAAAGCAATGGGCTTGCCTTTAGGATACCCAAAAGCAAGCTACAGCTGGTGCCTTGATTATAAGCAGATGGGGAGGTGCTGCAAAACCTCGACGGGTCTGAGAGAGTGGACTAAAGAAGAGATGATGGCTTACTTAGACTGGGACAAAGCAGAGACTGATCGCATCGAAGCACGAGTAGCTGAGGAGACCGAGAACGGACGACTGTTTACAAGCAGAAGAGGCATGGGCGAGCTTTGGGAGATGGCACAGCGGGATATCGATGAACAAGAAGCCTTGTATTCTGCCGTGGAACAGGAAGAAAGTTGTATTGTAGTTCAGCCCTAGTTCCAGTAGACTTTAGAGTGCATGTATCACTTGAATACATCAAGGCTGTTCAAATCAAAGACATCGACTTGCTTTGAAAAAATATAGCAGGTTAATGGGACTTCAAGTAAAACCACTCGAGATAGTGGAATTGCACAGCGGGAGGCAATCCGATAGCGGAGAGGGCTAGACTGAATATGGCAATTGGGACGGGACCCGTCCCATTTTAGAAGGACGGGTACCCGTCCGCCTATTAGCCGCCATAAAGGACACAGCACGTGCACGGGCCAGATTTATTGTATTTCGTCGAAATACCACCACGACTGCGTGCAGTAGCATATTTTTATGATCCCATGGCCGAGTAACGAGGCTTTTCAGATGAATCATGTCCCTCCCTGTCTGTCCCAAACCCAGCTAGCTCATAAATCAGGATTCCTCTAGCAAAAAGAGCACTTGCCATCAACCGAATCACTATAA
The DNA here is from genome assembly GCA_004367055.1 of Fusarium sp. NRRL 66335. NCBI lineage: Eukaryota > Fungi > Ascomycota > Sordariomycetes > Hypocreales > Nectriaceae > Fusarium > Fusarium sp. NRRL 66335. The sequence goes on from QHHG01000365.1 coordinate 30,537, forward strand.
TGGCCGAATCCCTAACGCTTATGAAGACTAAACTTGAAAGAATGAGAGTCCCGAAGAATGCCTGCAGCGCGTCCCCAACATAAAGAACAGATACCAGCACCAGAAACCAGCCGTTGTGTTTATCATTCGTCTTGACCTCGAGTCTACTCTGCCAGGGCGTACCTTAATGGCACTTTACGTGACGCGTCCCGTCGCGTTCCGTGGCAAACCCCTGCTCTGATCGGCACTCTCAATCTTGTATACAGGATAAAGTCAAATCAACTCTACACCCTAGCAATAATCAACCCTGCTAGGTTTAAAGTGGGTCAATAAAATCAACTCTAGTAGAGTTGATTTAGTCATTAGTTACCGAGGCAGCGCTCAAAAGTTCTTGCTCGCGCTAAAAAGAGGAAAAGTGGGGTAAAAGCAAAGGTACTTAGTTAACTAGGGGATAATCCCTGCCTTCTAGGTACTCATTCCCCCCCCCTCCATCTATAATTTTCCTAACGTACAAAGGAAGCCTCTCTATCCAAGCCTGTATCTTCTATTGCAGAAGGTCCTTCCACGCAGCTTCCCACTTGCGAATAGCTTCACTTCTGTTCTTAGGGGCACCTTTCTTCGTTGTTGCCCTCTTCATCCACAGCCAGGCGAGCTCAATAGCATTTAAATCCGGCGAATTTAAACACCAAAGAAGTCATTGAACGCCGTACAGATCATATACCTTCTGCTGTATGTAGTGTTTATGTGCAGGAGCCCGATCTTCCTAAACAACAGTATCCGGTCTTTCCTTCATACATTCCTTCGCAAAAGGAAGCAATTTTGGAATCAGGATCTTCTGCTAATATCTCCACCAGTCAATACCTCCCTTTCCTTCCCTCATCAACTTCCCGGTCTCCTTATTCCACTTCCACACAGGCTTCTTGCCCAGCAGATTACAAAGACCTAACCTTCTCACACCATTTGTGAGTTCCCACTGCTCCTTCATAATCGGCTCCATTTCTGCATTCATTACATCGATCATAACAGCAGCTTCCTGCTTTTCCTTAACGGTTTCTAGCATCCAACAATAACAGGGACCCTTTTTATTGTACGAAAAGGCAGCCCAGAACATAAACTCGCTAGAACCCTTCCATCTCTCACAGATACAGCTTCGAAGGACCCGTTTATCAGACTTCCTCCAGATGCAGTAGCCGCCGCGCCGATGCAGCAGGATAACAGAAGTCTCATCTAACCAAATCACAGCTTTCCAGTCCTCAAGGGTCCAGTCTTTGTAAGCAAGACACCATTCCAGGCGTTCCTTACGCATCTGTGCAGTCAGACCAGGCTTCCTCATCGGCTTGGTCTTCCTGTATCCTGCTAACTTAAGGATCCTTTTGACCGTCGAGGCAGATATCTCAATACCCTCGGAGCTGAGTTCACCGACGATATCGTCAGCGGTTTTTTCCCTGCCAAATCGATCTTTGCTAACCTTCGTAATAATCAGGTCTCGATTTTCCTCTGTACGCTTTGGAGGCCACCCCAACCGGGCACCATCTTGCAGATACTCATCAGCAAGACGAAGAGGTCTCTCATTGGGCTCGAAGCCTCGCTGTATTGCCCTTGCGTATATATCGTTGATTTTACGTGGACTCAGCCCTGTTATACCGTAGATCTCAGCAGTAGTCTTTCCTCCCCCTTGCAGCAATTTCAACATCACCACTAACGCCCGTATAGCTATATCGTAGCCCATTTTAAGGCTTCATTTACAGAAGGAAGAAAGAAGTCAGGAATCAAAGATCAAGGGAAAAATCACTCATAGTGAGTTTACGTGTGAATTTGGTGGCAGGCCCCTGTCAGGGCTTACAGGGATTGATGCTGATCACTCTTGGCAGGCAAGAACTTTTGAGCGCTGCCTCTGTACTAGTCTAGGTCTTAATCTGGTATGATTGGTCTGGCAACAGCCTGGCAAAACCATCTCAGACTGTATACATCATTTCAGCCATGAAACTGTCAATCGTGTGTCTTAACCCTTCAGATGAAATTGCACAACCCGTCGCACGTCGGGAGATATCTCTATACCGATGGATGATGCCCAAACTTGACCGACTAAAGCTGCATAATCTGTCCACGGCAACATGAACCAAAAAAATCCATGGAAATCGTCCGGAATGCCATCCGGATCAGCCCAAGCATCATTAACAATATTCAGAACATCCACTTGCACATCCGTTGGCAAAGGAAGATGCTGCATGGCTCCGCTGCCGGCACGGCTAAGTCGAATATAATATCGACCCTCGAAACGCTTTATCCCTGTACGCCTATCGTTGAGTATTCCAAATTGCCAATCAAGGTTTCTTTCTCGACTCAAATCATCTTCGATATCATTCCAGGGAATCTCGCACTTTGGAAGACGACTCCGTAACGATAAGAACCAGTTTATATCGTTCTCCTTGTCAAGATCCAAGATTAAAAGATCATTTTGGGTGCCGAATGAGAACCTAGAGAGTGGAAGGCTGTATGATCGGCATACGAGTTGTAATTTTTTGATCCTCGACGAATGCGACTGGTGAGGCCCTGAAATACAAAAACGAGAAAGTGATCTAGACCAATAAGACAATTCCTCTAGATGCAACGCATTCCCGACGCGCTTTGGACAGAGAATCAAGGTTTCAAAGATGTTTTCGATATCATGGAAATCATCTTGGATGTTCCACTGGAGATCAATATAGAGTGAGTCGCGTTTTGGGTCAACCCAGCCATATATGCGGTCGACATATTCAGAGGTACCGAATTTATGTCTGCCCGAAATGAGAGAAAGCTTTCGATTTCTAGTGGTGATTTCGCGGACTTCTTTGCATACGGACATAAGTCCTGGCACGTCGTACTGATAATGAGGGTACTGCCTCCCAGTTCCTTCTATTCGGCGCGCGTACAGGATGTATATGCGAGGAGAACGTGGAGAGAACGCCAGGTTCCAAATCTCATTTCTGATTTCTGTAGGTAGTTTTGCGAAGTATTTGAATTCATAGAGATGTCTCTCTGTGTCTTGAGGTGGCGATGATTGGCGCGTGAAACATCGGCCGAAATAGGGGGAAACTGACATGCTTTGTCACCTTTGCTAGACAGTGGTCCAAGGGGTGTATTTGACGAAGGAGTAGTCGTCAACACTGAAGATTCACCGTCCATTTTGGTCCGTCATCAAATGACCGAGGGCATGCAAGGTTGCAAGATCAAGGATGGCAATTGTGATTGGTAAATGAAGGAAAATTTCTTCCGCCCCCGACTAACCTCATATGGATAAGTGTGCTAGGCTATGTCCGGTGCTTAGGTTAGGGGTCAACAGGCGGACAAGCACCCGTCGCAATTTCCGCATCCGCTATAGATCTCTGCGCTGTCGGACGATCCTGCACGCCGCTTGCGATGATGATATTGCGTGTCAGACTTGGAGTTTCACTACGTCTCCACATGGCTGCCAAGTCATAAAAAATCCCGCACAATCTCGAATGGTATTATAAAAGGCTGGGCGGTAAGGTCGTAGAGATTATGTTCGGTAGAGCATTTAATTCTATGATACACTATAATCTCACAACGAGGCAGTAACAAACAACAAAGTATCAACTGTTTCCAAGCAGTATGCTGCTATTGTGGTAGGGTTTAAAGTTTACATGGTTATTTTGTTGTGAGGGAAAGCGGCTTAGAGGCGGCCGAAATAAGAACGATTATGGGTGAACAGTCGATGTTCGCCTTGTAAGAGAACCCCTTGAAAATGTAGCTAGGAAGCAAAAAAAAGAAAAAGAAAAAGAAAAAAAGAAAAGAAAAGAAAAACACAAGCTTAGCCCATGCTAATCTAACAATGGTGTTAGGTGTTCTCTCTTAGACTGTGTTCGCTCTGAACATTTTTTTGGATATTTATTGAATCCACAAGACCTCATTGCTGTACTGCAGATAGGGTGAGCAAGGGACCCTTCTTGTTTCTTAGACACTGGAGAAGCCGATTCGGTCCTTGACCATGATTGCCAAAGTGGATTCAATCGCCCAGCTGTATCAGTAAGACTAGGGTGGTGGCCAATAATCGTGCAATACGAGGTAAGGCCGTTAATGCAATGTCGTCTTCGAGGCAGTTGGCTATACTGTTGGCCAATCGTCGACCTCAACAATCATGTCTTGCTTGCATTGGTTGGCGGCTGAGTTTGTACAAGAAACTTTTGTGGCGCTTACATGCCATGGGGGCAACTGATAGTTAGCATAAGTGCCCCACGATGATCTGCCACCCAGGGCTGATGATGCACTGCCAACTGCAAGGTTGGACCCGTCAGTGTGGGAGCTATTCCAATGCAATATGTTGACCTCTTTCCATTTATCAACATGTACACTGATGATATATTGGCGCTTTCAAATAAGTTGTCATTCCCCCGGGTAACTATTTCACTTTAATAATCACACTGAAAACGAGGTTATACCTATTGCGCATATTTTAATTGATCTAAGTCCTTTCACCTAACGGCTGTGGAGACTTATGCTAGCGCAAGGGATAGCTGGCTCTATTTTTCTTCTTCAAGCTGCAGGGTATGACAGCTTTCCTTCTGCCATGCTTGTTCTAGCGAAGAAATGGCCTATAACGTCAGGCAAGGCTAGTTAGATGACTTAAGAAGTAGATCTCTCTGTCACTGGCGTCAGAGAAAGAATTCAAGTTGGTTGACCAGTCACGATATAATGCTTTCCCGTTACCGGTGGAATTGCTCCGGCGTACATAACGAGGCGGCTCTAGTGTTAAATCTAGGGTGGTCTCGAACCACGCAATCATATCAGAGCGCTTCGGGTATTCCGTTTGAACCACTGTTGAAGGTTATGAGCTGTGATTATTTCCTTTTATTTCTTCTGAATTCATGCCTCTGTAAAGCATTTCCCCCCTCCCCCCAGCTTTTCCAGCTGAGTTGTTAGCTCCACTACGCAGACCCCGCCCATCCCTCGTACAGGGAACTTGTCACAAGAGTAATCTGATTGGTTATCCCTGACTTGCGCCGAGTGTGAAAATTCAAATCCATCTGTCTCTACCCTTATGCACAGTCATCGTGGCTTTTGCTAAACGAGACGTTAGAAAGGCAAAATTTGACATGCTCCATGGTCGTTCCAGCGGGCCCGGTTGGCATTCTCGGTTCTGGATTTGAGACATCCCCACTGTAATAAAGTTTATCGAAACGTTGGGTTCTTAGAGTCCAGATCTCGCCAAGGCTAGTCT
>QHHG01000366.1:0-14542 GCA_004367055.1 Fusarium sp. NRRL 66335
ATATATCTGAGCAGCGCGTCGGAAACTTAATTTAGGGTCGTTTTGGAGGGCTTGAAGAGCAAGAATAACTCGAGCTTCTTTTAAAGGCTGCGACATATTTGGTGGTTGAGATTTAATTAATCTGATAGTGTTGATGTAAGGTGAGGGATTTTTGGCTAACTCGCTTGTCTGGCTAACTCGCTTATCAACTACGTTATGCAAGAACTCTTCCACGCTCCGATTGCCGAATACTTTGGAGGCCTAATGGCCGGTAGATTAGCCTCCGGCCGAGCGGCCTATTCCTTGCCCTTAAATCTGGGGATGAGCCCTGGAGATTGTTACGCCTGCTGCGACTAGCGGGCTACCCAACGCACCTACGACGCGTTGTGCTCCATTTCAATAGTACGGGAAGGTTTTCATGATGGAGATAGAATTTATGGATCGTACGAGAAGCTACTTCACCAACATCGCCACTTCAGGCAAGGCCAAAATGTCTCCTTCATAGTCAAGATGACGCCTCGCTGTGTGAGAAGTTGAATCCAAGGCCAAAGGCTGTTCCAGGTCGCCCCCCAAGAATTCGGTTCGGTTCTTTCACTGCCATCACCTCCGCCGGCACTATTAATTGTGTGCCATGAAGGGCGGCATAGGTAGGGCGAGAGGAAGATAGCATCCTTACCTTTGGCAGTCGCTGCTAGTTTAATTCGCGAACCGGACTATCGGGTACACTGTTATTCTGGTAGCGAGATTTGGTACAATACTAAGCTGGCCCGCAATGTAGGCAGTGAGGTCATCATCAAGCGTGGTAATGGCCCCTCCTTGCCAAGACTTACTGTCGGTGACGTCATATCTACGTCTATCCATTCCAGCTCAATTGCGGCTCGTCTGCCACCGACTTCAGGCACGAATTATCATCCAGTTTCCTTAAAATCGGTTTCCAAATCAACAAAGACGCTACTATAAACAAATCCCATCAATGACCACTCTGAATCCTTATAATAACAACTAAAAAAAAGGTAAGGAACGATTCTCGTAGCTCCACGTTCCACCGCTACGAGCTGTTATGTCTAATCAACCTACCAGGCAACTACGTAATGGGTGAAGAAGGATCTAAGGCAGTAGATTCCATAAGAAATAATCTGGGTTTTGATACTCCCAATACATTATCCGTCTCCTCCAACCCATTGTGGGAGCAATGGTGTTTGATGGACCAACGAGCCCTTCCACAGTCGACAGAAGGAAGCACTTTAGCGAGCGTTTACGAGCAGAATGAATTCTTGTTCAACGATTCCATGCTTACCTCCGCAACCAGTTCTCTGGATCACTGGCGTGATCCATACCCTTCCGCCACCTTCACAGCTATACCCTCAGTCTTTCAGACGTCATCTCCCCAAACCTCCCACCAGTTAGGCATCCCATCTCCGCCCTTAACGGCTGAAGAGGAGCGTCAAAAGCCGAAACGTTGCTCAAATAGAATTTCAGCTTGCAAACCTTTGAGACGAAATATCTCCCGAGACAGCAAAGCCAATACAGCAACGGGAGGAAGAGGTGCTGGCCGTTCAAACAGACCATGCGGTACCCACGGCCGCCATGGTAGTGAGCACTTGGACCAACAGCGGAAAACCCATAGCCAAAATACAAAAGAAAGGAATCGTATTGCGGCCAGCAAATTTCGAACTAAGAAGCGAGAACATACGCTAAGAGCCCAGTCAGAGGAGCAAGAGTTGGAACGAACCAATCATGCCCTGTCCATCTGCGTAGCCAACTTGACTCGTGAGGTCCAGGAGCTCAAGATGAAGCTTTTACAACATACCGGTTGCGACTGCTCGCTCATTCATGAGTACCTTGCCGCAGAGGCTCAGCGTTACATTTGTGGACTCAGTGAACAATCGTAGCACGACGCTATTTCCCTTCGCGCAGCATGGAATTAAAATACTATATGGGGAAGTGAACAGCGATAATACTATTACTTTTTGGTTTATTCGCCCTGGTGTTAATATGCATGAGGGTTATGTTTTTATACAATAGTCGTGTCGGCATGAGCACGGGAATTATTCTGTAATTATAGTTGCCCTAAAAGGACGCTGTCGTCTCACCATTCACCTATCTCCTAGCCGCCTCGCCGTATCTTTATGTTAGAACATCTCGAAGTGCTCCACATGCGATGCCCCGGTTGGCTTTATAGCCGATAGAGAGAGCTCGAAGCTTTACCTCTGGTATCTGTACCTCGCTGTGGCAGTCTCGACTACATGAATAGCAATGGTAGACAGTTCATGGATCAGCTTATGAATCAACTCAAATGCTACGCCAGCCTATACAACGACATCATAGGCATCCAGCTCTATCCTGGCATGTTCTACTCGTGGTTAGGTCAGCATTTCCGATGTAGACAAGCTGATGGAGATCCGCAGCACTTCCTATGTGCCAGAAGAACGTTTCGTTTGTCCATGCTGTTTATGGCCGAGACGATGTGCGTTGTGGGCCCTTACCTGAGAATTGGATAGCCTGGTTTTACGTTAGGACATGTGAAACTGGTAGGTGGTGGAAGGTTATACCTGAGCCAGCGATATCCAGAGACGAAGTCGGTGCCATCGTCGATACCGAAAGGGAGCTTGTGAGATTAGTATAATCCTTTGGAGGTTATCGTCAGAGAAATTACATACCCAAGCCAACTGGGTTGAGGAGCAAGAAGCAACTTTCAGTCCCTTCAACCTTTGGCATATCGGTCTGTAAATAGTATCAATCGCCAGTATCGGTAAGTCGCTAGGAGCTAAAGGTACTTACAAAGACCTGACGGGCCACAGCGGGTCGTGCCCGATACAGCCATGAATTATTGTCTAAACTGTAATTTTTCCAATGAAATCTAAAGGTCGGGTGAGCCGTGTTGATCCTCCCCACGGGCCGATTGTCCATCGTACCTGTAATGATAGGCTCTTCATATAATTGATAAAATGTTTGTCCAGAAGGGTGAAATGGAGGGGCGGGGGATGCGCGAGTACTGTCACTAGATCACCATGGGAAATGAGCCATGCAAAAATGATAGAAGCGCCATGGATATATCTCGCAGAGGTTTGTCCGTAGGGGCATTTTAGGTCACCATGATGCAAAAGTGGACCAAGCGCAGTTGTCAATGTTTGAAATCCATGCGCATCGGCCCATTGCTGAGCCTGCTCACGCAACATGCCGCTCCATAGTACCTGGCGGTTGGGTATACAGGCTTTCCGGAACCTCGACAAGATGTTGTCGGCCTCTTCGTCAGTGAGCCACCGGCGGATGAGTTGTCGAATTGCATCAGGAGGTTGATTAGTGCCGAAACTCACGCCGCGAATTGGCATGAAGGCTTGTACATGAGCGAGACTCTTAGAGGTCTGTGCGATTCCCATTTTGAAGAATATTTTGAGTAAGTTGCCTTACCCCATGGTGGTCTTGGTTAAACATTCAAATATAACTAAACATTCAATGATGTAATATTCGTCATGATGACTCATAAACCCACTTTGCGAAGCACGTAGCGGCCCTAGCCATTCTCCGAGTCACCCTCAAGTTCTTGCAATGCTGGATTGATTAATCTAAGAGTAGATGCAATAAAATACGAAGTTTGATCGCTTTTGTCACTATATCTTAGTATATGGTTGGCATACAGTCCCCGCCGAAATCAGAAGCCGCTCAGCTTTCTACACACTGCTTCTGATTGGATCATGTTTAGCTAATACGGATGGGTTCAGTGCGTCTAGGCTATCTCGATCTTATAATGGCTTTCGTCACCTTCTAGTAGTGGCTGCTATTGTCGCTTATTGTCACCAAAAATGGCCGTTTATGGCAAGTGCAAGGGTGCTGTTTTTGCTTTTTGAGTTTTGCGTATTGAGGAAGCTGTTTTTGGCTCCCATGCGATCATGCTGGACAGCTATCTGCTTCTTGTTTTAGGGTAGATTGCGCGCCCCGTCAGAGGAGTGAATTTTGAAAACATGAGAAAGTAAGGTGCCGTAATCAACACAAGCTTCTCAAGACCGTTGGAAACAAACCCCAAATTGAATTTAAAAGTATATAGGGTGGATAAATTATAGAAGCTAAAGTATGCGTTCTTACACGCGTGGGTGATGGACGAGCAGACTGTCGGACGGACTTGGAAAGATGTGTCGTTATAGCATGGATATCTGGGAAGAAATCGGATATAAGTAAGCATTTGAGACGTGAATAGGGGTTCGCGGCAGTTAGGAGTAAGGCAGAAAGTTTGCATCTACCCGGGAGCAAATTTCGACCAATTAAATTCACCGTGCGGAGCTCTTCCCAAGCGACCCCACTGTATTATGTAAGAAGAGACTTTAAGCTAACGGAGCTGAACTCCGTTCGAGCTCTGACGCCCTTGATTGGTCCAGAATCTAATTTCAACGCGTTACGACAGCGCCATGTGCACATTGGGCTGCAGTGGCCTGGAGCTTTGACTAGTGCCTCAGCTACTGACAACGACAGACAAGGGCCCAGTAGGTTCTGGTTTGAGCGATAGCTGCTCTGCCGTCCATCCCGAACCGTCCATAGCGCTTATAATGTCAGGGTCTAGACTTTCTCTCGCGGAGCCAGGTTCTTGGATTGTCTCGCGGAGCCGGGGTCTTGGATCCTCCACTTGTATTCCACACCCCCACTAGCCGGTGGATCACTGGCAAGTGACCCGTGCCAGAAGCAAAGAGGTTGGTCCTAGACCTCCCTCACATTCTTCCCGCACTTTTACGTTCTTCAACGCACTACGCGCGATACCGCGACCGAGCATCATGGCCCTTTTTTATCATTAATCGCTGCTGTACGAGTTTACGAGGTTAATACTTAGGTATATGAAACTTATCGCCGTCTCCCCTGCAACTTCGGCGACTCTTGGCCGGTCGAATTCATCGACTGTTATATCACTTACGCTCTGGAGGGCGCATCGTTTTTAGGCTCATCCTGTGCTGGACCACCTTGCCGCGACTCCGGCTCTCTACTACCATTACTGAGAGATTGACTCGGAAGACTATCGTTAGACGTCTCCCGACAGTATTGGATGATTTTCGAGATGTGAAAGTCTGACGATGATCATACGCGAAAATTCTTACCATTTCGAAGATTAATAAGTCCTATTAGGGTCTTGCTCCACTTCTCGTATGCTCACGCGGCTAAGATGCCTACAAATCCAAACAGTCCACCTGGGAGCCCGCCATCACCAGCCGATCATTCTCTTCATATCAATTCCCTCACCAGCGGTCATGTAACAGGATCAAATGACCCACTAGAGTGGCATAATGAATGGAGCCATAATGCAATCGCTAATGATAATGCCATGAATGGTATGAACTACCTCTGGCTGGCTCATAGAGTTTACATGAAACTGACATGAAGCTCTAGTTAATGTCCCTTGTCACCGAAAAGGATCTGTTACTTGGAATGCGAAGCCAGACTTGTACGCTCGACACCAGGTTGCACCTTCTATACCCATCACGGCACAGAGCAGTAACGACCATGACTACCGCGGTATTATCGACGACTTAACAGTTGAGATTCAACAGCTTAAGAAGGAACTCAAGCGATATAAGAAACCAGGTCCTACCGAGCTCTATAAAGACGAGCTATTTGAGATAAGGGTTCATGGGCTGCCCCAGAAGAAAAAGAGAGAGCTCGACGCCATATTGGGAGATTTTGCAACTAATGTTGACGGGTCTCCAAAGGGGTCATCATCGCAAAAAAGAACAAGGGTATCGCCACACAACCGCAATCACACATACGCCGAATCTGGAATTCAGCGTAAACGTGCTCCTTCCTCTCGAAACTCCAGCCTCCGACCAACTGACTCCGCTTATGCCTCCATGTCGACTGGTGGGGAGTCTTCAAGGACCCCTCTTAACCACCCCATCTTGACTTCAACTCAACCATCAAAGGGCGAGGTTGAGGATTATCTGCGAGATGTCCCGGACGGCCTGTACCCACAACATGCAATCATGACAGACAGGGAGCGGAAGAGTCTCGTTGTTCGTCGTCTCGAACAGCTCTTTACAGGCAGAGATTACATTGCCGATATCTTGAAGACACCACTTGTGCGGCCGGGTGGTAGCTTCATCATGGTGGGCGATGTAGCAGATGGACAGGTGACGGACCAATCACCTGCCCACGAACTACCCACTGATAGACATGAGCCTATCCGCGAAGCGAGAATCCTTCCTCCAGAACAGCAATTTCATACTCGGGGAAACGACTGTCATTTAAGTAACTCTGTCTCACCTTCTGATACCAGCAAAGACAGCATGAAGACCGGAGGCAATGATGAAGATTCGGTCTCTGGTACCAAGTCGTTCCCCCCACTCCTGCTTCTGCCAAAACAACGAGCAACGCGACCTTGCGATCTGGACCCTGATCGTGCTCAGGTTCCGTATGAGAACGTGGATTACATCCGGCATTTGGACCTACTGGCGCCCGAGCTATTACCTAGACAGCAAAGTAGCCAGGGCGTCGACCTAGACGCTGAAGGCTGGGTGTCTTTGAATCTGCTGTACAACTTGGCCCAGCTGCACTTGACCAATGTGACAACGGACTTTGTTCGCTCGGCCGTATCTGAAAACAGCACCAGACTTCAGCTATCCACTGACGGACATAAGATTCTATGGCAAGGCGGGTCCAAGGATACCAAGTTCAGTAGCTACATCTCTGGCTACAACACGTCAGAAACTCCTTCTGTCGGTAATGTCGATAAGTCGGAAAAGAGACGGGAGCGCCAGAAAATAAGCCGTTTCACTAGCAATAGATCTCAACTTAGTGGCTTAGGTAATGATGTGCCTGCATTTGATCCGCAGCTTTGCACTCGAGTTGAGAATTTCCGCTACAAGCCACTGTTTGCTCAGCAAAATTCTTTAGGGCGTATTTCCCGGGGCGGGTCGGTTTCCTCTGCTACAGCCGCGAATAATGATAACTCTGGCAAGTCAAATTTGGGCCTGGGAAACTTAGCATGGCCGGCTGGCAGACGGCAACACCACGAAGGTGCTATCACATATTATAGCGGCGCACCTTTCTGCATTGATTTAACAGGTGATCCAACCAATTTTTCACAAACTGCTTGTACACCATTAAGCTCCCAAACTAGAGATAATTCTCAGCAACCATCAGATTTCGCTCGGTATCGTCGACGAACAACATCCGGGTCCTCTATCAGCTACAGGCCGCTAACGGATCAATACCAAGATCTGCGTCAGCGAATTCCAGCCAAAGCTAGGGGTAATAATAATGAAGTGCAGGATCTGATGATTGATAGCAGTCAGCAAAGCAGCTATATTGAGCTGGATTGTGTTTGGAATGACGATCAGCAAGACATTAGGCAGCAGCTCTTGGAACCCTGCGGACTTGGTGTCCTCCCTCACGATCATTTTAGAGTAGTGGTGGATACAAAGCGGCCGAAGCAAGATATTCTACGGTCTGCTGAGCCTGACATTGGGAGGCCGAAAGAAAGCATGGAAGAGACAGTTCATCAAAAAGTGGCTACGTGGATTTCTGGCTCCGTTCCTGGTGGTTCAGAAACAAAAATAACCAAAGGATCATGCCCTATCGGGATTAAGTATCTGTCATGGCGCACAGAGAAGCTGGTACCGGTTCCACTGCCATCCCCTGCCAGGTTCTTCCCACCACTCAGCACCAATAGCTCGATATCTGGTGAAGATAGCGATCTCTATACAGCTGCAGATGATATCAGGTCATTAGAGAAGGATGCAAACTAGCCAGTAACTCGGAGACGACCTTTCAGAGACCTAAGAGGTGACGGTCACCGACTTGAGAAATGATAAGTGGCTCGCTGATTGGTGACACGATGTAAGACTTCTGCCTTTAATGCTGGGTCTTAAACAGGTTGGCCTTGGATGTACGGCGTTTCGAATTGTCACTTGATGCATGTGGATTGGCATGAGCTCACCTTGATTCTTTAATAGAGTAAAGACAGGATTTTGCGAGCTTCATTTCCGTTTTCTGAGGCTGTCCCACTTCCGCTTGGTCTCGATATCGTCGATATGGATTAAGCCACGGGCCCTGTGATATCTACCCTTAAATCTCGACCAAATTAAACATTACCCAGAGTCTCAAGATCACCAGAATTGGGTGCAGGTTAGGTCTGTAGAGGAACACAAAACCACTTATAGCCGATTCAGCGATATCAAACAAAATGAATATATACTTTAAGGCAATAGAGAGAGTTACGTATATTGCTCCAGTTTGTGCATCACGCTTCTGATACTTTGTCAGTCCCCAGTCGTCGACAGTAATATGGTGCCAGACCCTTTCTTCCTCCTTGAGATGCCGACCGCAATTATGCGGGTTTATACCAGTGGGTTCAACAGAAAGTCTATTGGGAAGAAAGATTCTCCTGGTTCGTTGCTTGGAAGAAAGTATATTAGATATTCGTGTTCCAGCTTTGTCCTTGCCGATTCCCGTCACGAGTTCCCCAAAACCCCCTTACACTGCTATCTTCGACAACCCTCTTTGGAAATGAAGTCCAGCTAAAAATTAACACTAATGCGGTTGCAGATACCTCTTCTAACGTCACAGGAGTGAAGAACACTAATTCCGGGCTGTGGACAATCCCGTGAACAAACAGTCTAACTAGGCCAATCTGGATGCATACGAGTCCACGGACGGATCTACCTGATATATTCCGGTCTAATCTTAGTCTCAACCCGGGCTGTAAGCATTTCTAAATTGCGATGAGATAAAGGGTATGGTCTTCAAATAAAACCTGGGCCACTACTCGTGACGCATCAGAACTGGGATTCCCATTTGGAGATTTTGCAGGGCAGTGAGCACCCATCATCGCCTAACCAGCCCCTAGCGTGGAACCCTCTCTGTCCCATACGGCCTACGCCACCCGAGTTCCCGGTCGGTCTTACAAGTAAGGAAGTAGAGGATACACTTTGGGATTAGATCGTAGAAGATGCAGAGATAGAGGAAGTAAGTGAAGCAGTCGGAGCTCCCAACCGCCAACGCCGCGAGGAAATAATGGCGCCATACAACGCGAAGCAGGAAATCTTGCTCCAAGAGTGGCATGGTTTTCGCAACTATGTAGAATCTTAGATATGCCATCGTGAGCGAGATGACCTACCTGAGGCGTCTGTCAACCGAGTGCGTATTTGGCAGCAATATGGGCTGATTCTTGGTTGTGTCGCCCTGGCGGACAAAAATGTGAAAATCAAGGAGGCGCATCAAGAACTGCACGATAAAACATCAAACCCTTCGCAACCAAGGTAGAGCACGGATCCGGAAGTTGCTGGTTGGTATATTTAAAGGTGGGCTTGCGTCTTTTCAGGTACCATTGTAGCTAGTTCAAACAAATACATAGAAAATTCCGCTTCAGAATCAATACTTACCTCTAATGAAGCTCGGTACACTTCACCCCTTAGCCAACGCTCTGCTTTCTCAACAAACTCCTCTTGCACCAGACCGAGCGTTATGAGCGCAAGGGCACAAAACCACATGAAAACATTGTCAACCATAACTTTGCTGCAGCTAGCAGCATAATGGCCTTGGACTTCGCATATACTGCTGCTCTTCCTCGAATCTTCATCCAGGGGGAAAATAATATGGCTAGGCTAAGCACAGCTGTACCACGCACAACGTTGCAGGTCTCCCGGCTGAGCAGGTTCGAGAGAGGCGGCACTAACATATCCAAACGGCGTGGGAATAACGCCAAAGCATGGGCAGCCGCCATACATCGCATGGCAGGTGACTCCTCCTCTAGACAATGAACAATAGAAGCCAGTCCTTGCTCGACTGCCTTGTATGTTTTGAACTCGCACAGTGCATGTTCATTATATTCTGTATCTTCCATCTTGGCAATTTTCCTTTCCCACTCTGCGACATTAAGGCCACTCGGGACACACCACAACGAATCGCCAACTGCAAGGGCAGTAAAAAGAAATAGAAGATTGTCTCGGTTTCTGGTGGCCTGATGGTCGATCAAAGAATACAGAAACAGGTACAGCTTTGACTGAGGCACTGTAGTGGGTACCTTGATGACAGATTCTAGACCAGCATTCGTCAAGGAAGGAAGTGTAGATGAAATGGATTTGATTCGGGATGCTAGGCACTGGCTTTATAGGCGATTTTGAGGCATTTGGCATGTGATCATAAGCGCTGGAGGCGTTTGGGCCTCACACGCTAAAGATATGTACCTACAGCGTTCTTTTTACCCTTAGTCTAAATCAACCAAGGAATAATCCCAGCCCCTACTAGACGTCATGTATTCATCCGAGTGTACGAACTGCAAGTGCCAACTATT
Source organism: Fusarium sp. NRRL 66335 (assembly GCA_004367055.1). Lineage (NCBI taxonomy): Eukaryota > Fungi > Ascomycota > Sordariomycetes > Hypocreales > Nectriaceae > Fusarium > Fusarium sp. NRRL 66335. The sequence continues at coordinate 10,250 of QHHG01000366.1, forward strand.
ATCTATGTAACCCGCTATTGTGTAGCAACGTGACTTCTCCAGTCTCCAATAACAAGCCAGTCACATTAACCTATCTTCCAAGCCCACATCCCCTATTCGAATATTGTTAGGTCCTTTACTCCGTCCGTACAATAATTTGTTGAGTTCCCTCTGCTGTCCGGCATTCATAGTCCCATTTAGATGATAATTACAGTTTCCGGATTCCACCGTTCTCCCAGCTCCATAACTATATGCTTGGAGGCCATTTGCAGTTTTGTGCTCTCCTCCTTCGGACCTAGCCGCGCGGTACGGGAATTTTCAATCTCCTTTAACCCAGCAATAAGATCTGGTGATGCCCTATCTCCCTCAGAAAGACGCTGAAGCGTGAGTATCCCAACACGACGATACACATTGATGCCGTTGATGACATCGCCAGTGGTTTCCAGCACAAGCAGATCTAGTGAATGCATATCATCGAGCATCTGCAATGCCGTGAAATGGCCCCAGGGTGGGGAAGAGTATTTGTGTTCCACGCCACCCAGGCTTTCATTCTCAATGACTTCCGAAATATGCCGCTCAAGTTCTGAGATCGCTGCGTCTTTTGATCTCCATTCCTCGTGGTAAAGTCTTGGTAATTTCTTGATAGGACCACTAATCTTGACACTACCACCTTTGACAAGACCAAATGGGTGCTTCTTGTCAACGAGGTCGACTTGTACATCCTTTACTAGAGCTAAAGCTTGGAACGAAGTATTGTCCTTGTGGCGGTTCCTCACAATTGTACAACCAACACTAGCCCAGCTCCAAGATGGAATGGCAGTATCGATTGCTTGCGTCTTGTCTGAAGGTGGTCGAGTAGTGAGTTTCGCACCCTCGACATGCCACAAGAGCCCTCGGATCAAGTCCGCCTTCCACAGCCCAGCTGCGTACTCTTTGCTGTACTCTTGAATTCGAATCGTGCTACCAAATATTTTGGCAAGACCCGAAATTGCTGGAAGACGATCCTTGATGTTTGTGAATTTTCTCTGAGTGTATTCCTCAACTAGATCGTACCACAAGCGAAATGTTTCCGGGTCCGACAGCAGCGGATAATCTAGGTGACTTGGAATGTAGTCTGGAAATCTTTTGAACTTCATGAACGTTTCCCAATTCCAGAGCCACCCAGATCCAAAACCTACGTCATGAGAGTGTGCGGAAAATTTAGCCATCTCGTCCTCTAAGCGTTTCGTTACACCTCTTGCGAAACTTTCTTCTTCGCAGCATTTCCAAATCATTTGAGAAGACGTGTAGTAGAGCAGCCGGCGGGGAAGTAGCCCTTCTTGCATTGTCCATCCTCGCTTGCTCCAGGGCCCATCAAGTTCATCTTTCTTCTTATCCCATTCTGCCGAGAGGAACACTTTTGCAGGAGCTCGGGTGGAGATCAAACTTCCAGCAAGATGGGGAGGCCTCGAAACAGGAATGTACTGTATTCGGCGTTCCTTCAGAAATCCATACTTTGCAGAGCTTGAACTGGCGGCAACAAGAGTTACCGTCGAACCCCCATAGATCTCATCCATTTTCGAAGCTTGTTCGTTCCAGTCTCTTGAGTCGTCTTGTTGAATAATACACAGTGCATCGACCCAAATGTAGGGTATTCCCAAAGCTCTAGTAACCAAAATCGCATCCTGGATTGTAAAACTGAGCTCATCTAGAGTTATTCCTGTACTCAACTTGCTCAGGGTATTCTTGGTAAGCTTCAACGGGGGTTTTCCTTGTTCTTCTCCTTCTTCATACATCCTTCGAAGGCTATAGTTACCATCAACTTCGTCCATGTATATATCAAGGCAGCATAACGTAATTAATTTTTCCTCAGCATCGTAGCACACCTTGATCTTGTTGCTAGATGCACGGATGATGATCGGTAAACCTCTTGCCTCTTCCGGATCAGCGACTTTTCTTTTCTCGAAGGCTTTAAATATGAGTTTGCAAAGATCGCAATGCCGACCAGATATTTTGATCTCGAATATATCGGGGTGGTGATTAACTCTGGATGACAGGAGCGGGGTATCAGAATTGTCGGCATTTGCTTGTCTATCTCGACATTGTTGAAGGCAGGCAGTAAGGAGGGTAGAGAAATCTACACGTTCGCATGTCGCGCACAATGTCATTTGCAAATATAACAGAAGTAAATGGCGTAAATGACGTTGAGCAATGTTACATACGAGATACGTTAATAACCGTATGGTCAGTCAGTTTCCCCGCCTTTGGCTGTCGCTCTTCATTACGGCGGTGAGACTAAACCCCGGTCCTTCAACGGGGCACGGAAGGAAGAACCCTTCGTTCCTGAAGGCGTTGTGGCTTTGTGGCGCAGATAAGTGGCTTGAGGTGGCTCAAAAGTAGTGGCGCAGAAACTCGCACGGATCGCTAGGTGGTTCGAGCCTTTTCCTCGCTACCGAGAAGGACGCGGAAGAAAGATCTGTCGCACTGAGCGTGCTTAAAGGGTTAAAGTGAATGTGGTGAGCAGCAACAAAAATGTTTGGATTGATTGTTCTAAGTTGTATCTTGTGCGGGGTATTCCATCCCGCAGAGTTACTTAAAGCATATAGCTAGATTACTAATGCAAACATCATATATTAATTGATTCAGACTAACGTGTTTGATAAGCGAGCGTGACAGGCAAGTGAGCGTGACACTATACTGTGACGGTTGGGTTTTCCAAGGGATAAACTAGTCCGTTCTAAGTTTATGTTGGCAGAGTCGTAGGGCGTAGTACTGAGCAAAGCGGAGTGTCACGTCTCTTAATAGTGAATAAGGCGGGTTAGGCGTATTCAGGTAAAGAAATATTATTGATAGCTGTCGAGCTAAGTGTACTAACTAATGCTAAATGGATGTATATATACTTGGGTGGTTGTAGGTGATCAGTGAGGTTATCTTGGGATCAGGGCTGATCGAGTAGACTTGGCACTGATCGTTGTCGAATGTTCTGATAACATGATTGGTGAAAAATGTGGGGGCGTATGCAGGGTGACTAATCTACTCGTTGGATCGTAACATATACTTTACAGCTAAAAACAGCCTACCCTATAGTAGCTTAAAGTCTAAATAAAATAGCTAAAAATCTAAAGAAATTATATTTAATAATAGTATGGATAATAATACTTTGTAAGATATTTATAAGATTTTTAAATATTTTAGTTTATATAAAAAACTCTATTATTGTCACAGCTTAAGACCAGACCAGACCAGCCTACCCTAGACCCAGCTAGTGGGTCAGTATCACGTGGTGATACGTTATCAGCTAGATTCCTGACCGACTTCCAGATAGATCCTGAACGTAGCTCCTTGAGCTACGTCTTGTCAATAGAGCCTGACCTGCCTGCAGTGCCTATCCGTAGCTAATAGACCCGATTCCGCCTGAAGCGTTCCCCGTCCACCTGTATACTGAACTCTGACCGTGACAACATCCTTATTCATCTCGCCAATCAGCGGCTTTTTCGCGCCTGACAAGCATCACGTGCTTGGAAACCTCCGAGTGGTGTATAAAATCGGAACGCAAGTGGCATGTGAATTTCAGCCTGATTCTCTCAAATAATATCACTATAATCTCCAATCAGTATGGCACAGCGTCTGTGTGCTGCTTGTTCGCGCTTTGTCAAAGACTTTGCTGAGGCAGAAGAAAAAGTCTCGTTTCCCCGCGCTCAGACCATTGCCCCCAACATCCATGCTCTTCGAAACTCAGCGCAGAATGACTGCCAGCTTTGCCAAATCATCTACCAGTCATATTTTTATAACACCTTTGTTTCCTGGTCAGAGAAGATGTTTCCCATTCACCTCCAGATATGGTCTTATAGCCCTCTCCGCGACGACCGGCTGCCTTCCCCTGGTCAAGACCCAATAAAGCCAGAGTTGTTGTCAATTGGTGTCGGAAAGACAATAGAAAGTAGCGTGTGGCATGGTGAACAACTGATCGTGAATAAGAAAACCGAAGCATTAGTCAAAGGTCGCTCTTCACGCACCTCGAGTTCTATCGCCGATCTGTCTTCAGAGGAAGGCGTTGAAAAGGCTGTTGCATTAGCCAAAAAATGGTTAGCAACTTGTTGCACCAATCACACCAACTGTTGTTTGTCGCCTGACAATCAACATCTAGCAGAGACATTGCCAACAAGAGTAATTGATGTTGGCTCTAAGGACGAAGGACTTGCCCCAAAGCTCTTGATACCGACTCATCCCCTTGGGGGTATTAACTATGTTGCTTTGAGCTACGCATGGGGATCTGGCCACGATTTCGCAAAGACTACAGCCTCCAATCTCGCTGATATGACCAGATGTTTGCCC
>QHHG01000367.1:0-10013 GCA_004367055.1 Fusarium sp. NRRL 66335
TTCTCCAGCTTTGCCATGGGACGTTAACCCCTTTCTGTGATATACTACAACTATGGGACTCTTGTTGTCTTCCTTCGTTTTGCGCCCCAGTTCATTGAGCGACTGATTGTTCACACTCGATGCTTAGCAAAAGATTGGTCAAACCTTCCAGCACAAGAGCGGGGGCAGAGGTGTTTACGCTGGTTACCAACATTGCTAGAACTTTGGCGGTGCTGTCACAAAGACCAAGTCCAATCGCATGATTGTCAATATGTTGGAAGTCATGACCTTTGATGACTTTCAGTACGGGATATGAGCTATCAAATCCCATTCGTTCTACTCAGGGCTGAAGCTGCAGACCTTGCCGTTGGCTGAGTTGAGGTACATCCTGGACCTGCCTTCGGGAGCGTCTATGGAAATCCTACCCCTGCCATGTCAATGAAGCGTTCTCACTTCTCCAGCTTTGCCATGGGACCTTCTGCTGACCACTTTGGCACTTCTACCAGCCGACTCGACCTCAGAGTATGTCGCGGAATCACTACCAAGAATGATGGCGATATTGATTCTAACCAGAATCGCGAAGCCTTTTGCCAATGCAAGAGCTCAGGGCTACAGCTACCATTCGAGAGAAGGATCCGTAAGTGCGAAAACAACTGGAGTTTTCCATATCCCATCCGTGCGTATATGCAATCGCTGACACGTCCTACCAGGCCTCTGACGACATCGCCAGCCCATGCCAACTTTGATTTTCCGCAANNGGCATTTACCGGCAATCTGGATCTACTCAAATTCACGAACTGGATCTTGAGTATCCCTCATGCCACTCCGCCTCCAGACTCGCTTGATCCGACGTCATACGGGGCAACGTACGACTCGGTCGGCCGGCCTGGGGAGGCTAACGCTGGAGATTTATCGGAGCTTGGATCAAGAACTGGATATGAGACATAATAAAGGTTATTTTTTGGTAATCATTATGCAGCCAGTTGAGGATACCTTAAAAATGTTTCCCTTGTGGAGATCACTCGGAGGGAGCTATCTAGACTAGGGCTTGACTATTTGGGGTTTGCTAGTGGCACATCTGGTGATAAGGTGCACGGCAATGCGTACTTAATAAAACAACACTTTGATCAAACATCACGTCTTTGTCAATGCCCCTGCTACTTTGCCGTATGATTGGTCTATGTCTCAGTTGACTTATATAGAGATGGGATGTTAGTGACAGAGTATCATGACTGATTTTGAGGAAATTGAGGCTGAAGCTGAAGCGAAGGGAGTTGAAGGTGTATTTAGGGGCCATGAAGTTGGTACTCACCTTACTAGGACGTATTGATGCCTGAGGCTGGTAGCTACGACATAAGATATATCTTTACCATGTAATACGGTTACCATCGACCCATGCTCATCAATTGAACTCTTTTAACTTCGGGCGGTGATTTTTTGATAAGTGACTCCTAAGTCTGTCAACGCATATGAGCCACCACATTTACATTCGGTGGGTTAGGCATGCATCTTCCAAAACGTCATTAACACAGAATAGAGGTTTCTGAAAACTATGTGATCTCGCCATCGTGGATACAAGCTTTGAAATTGTTTAATATGCGACAAGACAAATCTGGGATCCCTGGATTGTTCGTCATGTTTTGGTTTGGTTCCAGCGTTGTATCAAGTCTGTTCACCAGCCAGACCACTCAATCGGGATTTTGGTGTTCGTCAAAAACTCAATCGTAAGTAGCTTGTAAAAGGTAAGCAATGCTCCTGGGTCAGTATCCGTTTCTCTAGGTCATATTCATTCGGAAGGATGCCGTAGTTCTACTTCAGGTCCTAAGGGACAAAGGGCGTTTGTTATCGTCTCCGATCAGAGTGGAATTCACGCGGCTATCATCAGACAGACAACCGCTAACAAGCCTGCTTGACTATGTATGGAGATTCTATAGGGACAGGCAGTCTTGGAACCTCCTATGGTTCTATTTCGTGTTCCTGTGTATCAGTACTGAAGTGTTCGTAAAACACATGTGCCTACTGAGAAGTTACGTACCAGAGACTCTTATACCAATTACAATGTACTGGGTCCGCTATAGAAAAGTCTTGTTCAATATATTAGGTTGTTCGCATTGTGTATACGTAACCAGTAACAAGTCAAGAATCGCTTAGCTGGAAGCCACTGTTCACAAGTGCAACGAACAGGTTCATTTTTTTATCAAGCACTCCCTTGCTGTTCAACAGGTACAGTCACTCAAGTCTGTGGTTCGCTCCCATCGAGGAGCATGTGGATAGTGGCTACCAGTCTGTCTATAAATTCCCGTACCTCTCCACGTTTCCTACCGCAACTCATCTCTTCTTATCGACACCATAGTAGCAAACTACGAACCGATTCTAACTGCAACCAAAACTTTCTGTCTTGACACTTATCGCATCACAGCCAACGAACCTCATCGAGGACGCTCAACTTCCACCAGCATCAACCAGCAATACGAGCAACACGAATCAACTCGATAGCCATTGTCTTCCTATTTCGACCTGTCCTCGTGACCGAGAATCTTGGTGACCATGGCGCCTAGTCTGGAAAACCTCCCGATGGAGGTCATCGGGCATGTAGCATCTCACCTAAAGGTCATCGACCTGCGATCCGCCGCATCAGCATCACGAAGAATCAACAATGGTGTCTCTGCCATACTTTTCCACTCAGTTGGGTTCAGTGGCGACCGACAAACGCTGAAATTCAAGCTCCTAGAGTTCCTCAACATCGAGGCATCTGGCAAAGCAGGGATAGTGATCAGATCAGCTCGGTCTGTCTCGATTCGAGTGACTGAGAATGGTCTGTTGACTGGCTATCGGGAGGAAGACGTTTTCCTTCCCGCACTCATGGTCTCTGTGCTGGGTAAGCTCACCAGAGCTCAGTGTCTCGTTATCGACATCGGTGGGCTAACCTCCAGCGAGCAGGCCGCCTTCGGCACCCAGGTCCGACGCGCTGTCGGACTTCCACTTTACAGGCACCTTGTGTCTGGATTGGTAAGATCGCCATATGATCGGGTTCAGCGGGCGCTAGCCGACAACCTGACTTCAGTGAAGATCACTCAACTTGTACGCGACCGTGATATTAGTTTACTGGTTGAGACGTGCCCAGATCTACGAAGGCTGGCATTGGCATTGGAAGACCCGATCTTCGACTACGTAAAGTTCCTGCTCCAAGGTAACAACCCCCCAAGTCTCAACGTCGTAGGCCTGGAGAATCTGGAGTGGTTGGTCTTGAACAATAAGCTTAATCTTCGATACCGGCGAGTTGAGGACCCCGAGAGCTTTTTAGAAGCCATTCAGAACGTGAGTCAGGCTTTTTCCGGTATGGGAAACCTTACTAAGCTGAGTATCAGTGTTGCCACAAGAACTCTTCAATGGGTAGAGAACTCTGACCTTGCGGAAGGCACTGACGAACGTGACGACTTACAGGATACGTTCTTGGATGCAGTCGCGGTTATGGCAGAAGAGATCGATACCCTCCTTGATGCTTGCATCTTAGAGGGCGACACTGCCCTCGGAAAGACCTACCGCGGTCTTCAAGAAGAACCTCTTCAATTCCGTATCAACATTGGTAGTACTCTCAGCACCCCTGGTGATACCTTTCCCCGAGGTCTCATACACTAGACGCACCCGATGCACCCAGTCCTTTGAGCCCTTTTCCAGAAGCTCTGTTCATCTTCATCGGCTGTCACAGACAAAGAAAAGGTAAGTAAGGAAGAAAATCATGAGTGGAAAGACGTGTTCGACTATTTGGCGAGCTTTGTATTGTATTTCATTTGGGTAGGTATTGGTTGGAGACAAACGAAAGACATTATTGGATGTACAGGATATGAAGAAGGATGAATCATGGGAGAACAGGTTGAGATTGGATTTCTTTCTTTCTTGAAGGCACATATCAGGTGCCCTGATGGTATTGTATTTTGATCAAGACTTTTCCTTACATCAGATTAGACAGCGTTGTAGTAGCAGGTGAAGGTTTACGAAATCTTGAAAGAGATGCATTGTCCTCTACACCCGATAGAACAATGCACTGGTGAACAATCGTGGCCATAAGTACTTATGTGATGTTTTACAATGATGCATGACCTCATGTCAGCAATGCTACATAAAGGGTGAAGAAGCCTATCATTAGGATCTGAGAGCTCGACAAAACCGACAGTCTCACGCAACATTGATGCTGATTCTGTTGAAATATCATGTTCCATACCCTGTACACATTGCTTTTTGGGTATTTGGCCAAAGGTCAATCTCACGACTGTTTGACGGGTTGCCATGGTGATGAAAAGAAGAGAAACCGAACCGACCAGGAGTGGAGAAACAAGGTATCCTATACATTAATGAGAACCTGATATCAAGGCAGGGCAAATAAGGGTCATGTTCAAGAATCGGAGTCATAGTTTTGTAACTTTGTTAGGAGAAACCCTAGCTAGAGATATTTAGGAACCCTACCTATTGGATAACAGGAAGATTGCCATGCCATACTTGCTTAGGGCGCCAGGACCAAGTAACCTGAGGGATAGACTAAGCTAGGCTAGTAAAAAGTAACCAAATTATCGTATCTCTCAAGCTCTTAAATTTTCCTGGTACCTGGAAACCCGCGGCATAAAACGAATGACTCGATCATGAGTTGCCGTATAATTATTCATGTAGGTGGGCTCTTTTATTTCCTTTACACTCGTCTAGAGCCCATACATAGCTTTGCTACCTGCCCCATTCTCTATCTCTGCAGTTCATGTTGTCAAATGTCTGTGCCTAACTCTTGTACCCAAGGTCGAGCGTCGATGATGCTCGTCCTCCGTCAACCCGTGATGACACCTTTATGTATGACTTACGATATGCCCTTTCGCTAGGAGCAGTATTGGAAGCACGGTCACGGTCAGTCGTCCTGAATGTTCTTTTTTGTTGAATGCGCCTTTAAAGGTCTGGGCCTCGAGATCATAGCACAGTTCACACACAAACACGTATCCAGCCGAGTAATAGGATAATTGTCTCAAGGTTTATGGTATTAATTGAAAGTAGCCTAAATGCTATTGTAAACAAGCAAGGACTGACCAAATTATTTCGTCTCTTATGCTCTCGGCGGCCAATTCTTCTGACACCCTCCACCACCATCCCGCTCTTCCTGAGCTCCCTCTGCTAACCAGACCCTTCTTTTCCCGCAACCACCGCCGACAACCCTATTGTATGGTTAGCTTTGTAATCGCTTCAAAGGTGAATGAACCTACGTGGAGTCACGAGCCGTCTTGCGTCACAGCAACACAGATAGTGAGTGTTGAGTGAGAGCAACACAATTAATGGGTGTTGAGTGAGAACCTTGGAGAGCTCGAGCCAAATACCCAACCGGGTGGTTCCTCGGCAAGGAAGCTCTCAAAGGCGACCTTTAAGGACTGATACTAACAGAGCCCAATAGCTATTCCTCCGTTTTCGGAGACTGCTCCGGGTCTGCCAGTGATACACCTGGTGATAAGATGCCCGGCAATGCGTACTTAATAAAACAACACTTTTGATCAGACGAACCCATTTTCGGAGACATCCCCGAATAGCTCACCTGGAAGAGCGTTCGACTGTAATCGTTAAAGGGCTCATACTACGCCGAGACGCAGTGATCCTGGCCTTCTCTTCTGAGTCAACGTTTCCGAGCATCTGCTCAACATTCCAAGTCATGTTGTCCGTCGACCTCGATAGCTGAAAGTGTCGACGCAGTGCCTTTCTGGGATTCGAACGCCAGTCATCAGCTCCGTCTGTAGACCTTTTTTCTTCCGCAGTGAGAGCAACACAATTAATGNNGAATGGCTCAGTGAGACGTCCGATTCCGCTGACCTCGACCGTCGTATATGAAGGTACAGCTGTCTGGCAAGAGGTGGAATATATAGGTTGGGTTGCTTGATGGCTGTTGTTCTGGGTACATGCAGCGAATGATGACAGATCCGCCAAGTTCGACTCGGTATAACATAGGTAGATTGGGCTGAACCTGAGAACGGCTCCTCACGTCTAATGAATCATTGCCTGCGTGAGAGGTTTGGTTTGGTCTTGCGGGAAGGAGAATCGATAGAAAGGATCGCACCGCCGGTTCTCCCGCATCCATCGGAGAGAGGCGACACAGACGGGAGGTCTAGAAGTCGTGAAAAGCCGGTAACTTGCTATAACATTTTTGGTCAGCAGTAACTTCAAAAGTCTGAATCCCTAGGGAGTCGTACTCGGATTATTCGAAAGACATTCTCTCTTTGGTAAAGGTTCGACATTAAGCCTTCGACAGATCGTGTACTCTCCGGCGGTCCCCCCAGGGAACGTTCGTCGAAATTAGTAAGTATGACTTCATGTACCTTCACATTGACTTTGCCATGAAATCGAATTTGGTTAATCCTCGCCTGTTGTATAGGCAGCTTTCAGAGGTAGTTGCTTGCAGTCGTTNNTCATACTTCCCAAAGGAAGAAGTTCCTTCAAGCCCGACAACGAATTGTCTTCTTGGACTTCTCACATAGTACTCGGTGATTTCAATAAGCTCCACAAGCTCAGGTATTTGTCGCTCTCTCCAACTCACCACGTAAACATACGACAGCGTTTGCATGTCTACCTTTTTGGTGATATAGCAGCCGGTAGCACAGGAGGGCGATGCGCCTAGAATCTTCTTTGTGCTTGCACTGAAAGGCTGAACATTGGATAACCCTCGTGTTCGGTGTCAAATCTAGCGAAGGCGCAGTCTGTCTCCACCAAACACCGTGGTTTTCTTCGTTGACATCCAACTTCCTTGTGTAGATGAGAGATGTGGGTAAGTATGACTTTATATACCTTCGCATTGGCTTTATCATGAGGTAGTTGCTTGCAGTCGTTGGCAAAGCCAATTCGAAGGTACATGAAATCATACTTACCAAAGGAAGAAGTACGACATATTCTTGTCTTGGGTAGCCCATCAGGAGCGAAGACAGTCATTGATCCCCTCAAAGACCATCTGCATTGCACTTGTTGAGAAGATCAGTGAGGGCGGGGTCATCAAGTTCAGAAGTCTTGAACGTCATTTCTCCAAGCTCCTTGTATGCGTCTGGGCTAATGGTTGGAATGTTCCACAGGTAACGTCAACTGAATCATGTTGTTCGTGTACGCCAGTGACAGAACGCGATGGTGTGCTTGGCGACAAGTTCATCGAGTCTACCTTTGAGATGACCCAGCATCTACCACCGCTGCATCCCAAAGCCAGACAGGCTGGAACAGTCTTCGTTCTGGGGCATTCACATACACCCTGTCGCCCAAACGATGTCGCGATGTCACCTTGTTGAACGGCGCAGGCTGGTACGGGCAGTCATGGATACGATAGCATCGCTGATATATATAGTAAGAATTGGTCTTATCGCGAAGTGTAGGCTGCCGTGACAGAGGTTGAGGGATCGAAGACAATTGTCCTCGTTGTGGAAAGAGGTATCCGTCTGTGGCGTTCAGTCGTTCCAAGAATCCAACAACTAGAGACCCTCCTTCCCAGGCGACAGTAATTGGGTGCTAGCAATATAGTGACGGTCTGGGAGGAGACGGAGAGTGTCTCGGGCCCATCTGAGGACTCTGAAGGCAGAGGGAATACTGAATTCGACGATATACTTGGCCGACTACCTTTGCCTCTCTCAAGAGTTTTCTCGGATGGCAGGGACCCTCCGGTTGAGAGCGATGGCTTGGAATAACATCGTAAGTGACTTAGCTCAGTCATCTCAGAGAGACTTTCCGAAGGAAAGAAGTACTCCCCACTCCGCAATTGATCCGACCTAGGGTGCGCATGTTTTGTTTTGAGTGAGATCGCGGTAAAGGTACCGGATCGTATCGCAGCCAGTTCTTGTAAGGCGATGCTACTCACGATCAAGAGTCAGACATCGGAATTATTGATGAGTTACTTACTTGCAGTCATTGGCAAGTCAATACAAAGTACCTCATCAGTAGTTTCAATGTCTCTCGCCCAACAAAAAGTACATGAAGTCATACTTTCCAAGGGGAGCTCTTCTTGAGAACCCTGTGCTGGGGCTATCAGACCATGAATGGGTTGTTGTGTCCGGCGGGATAGTCAAGTGATGCCAGTCCGTGACGACACCATAGTCCCGATTCGCAGCCATATGGCGCGCGAGGGTAGATTATCTTCCCTTTGCAAAGCGGCGATGTGTAAGAGCTGGGTTGAAGTGGTCAGACATATGGCATGACTTGAAGATATCGGTGATGGGCTCACCTGGGAGCTTGAGAAGAAATGAAGTCCCATCAGGGATCCGCGACGGGATCCATGACGGGTAGTGGTCGCCGAGAACAGTCTTTTGTTCTCTTGTTCGGGCTCCTAGCGGCTACCGGGATTCAACTTTTGTTGCCTTCTGCCACCGCACAAGTCATGTCGTTGTCGCTGGCTGGAGGCGTAGAAAACATGCCTGGATGGTGCATTTAGATCATGTCCCATCACTGGCGCTGCATATACCCTCTACTGGGTCTTTTCTGTCTACCATGACAACCACGGTCCTTCCTTCCAGGCATTGCGGGCTTCCTGGTCATTCTGAGGAGCTAGAGGGGAAGTAGCCTGAGAGTGAGGCGCAGGGTTTGCCGATTTCAGCCGGGTAATATCTCCACGGCCGTCTCAGGCACATTCAAAGCTTGGTCTTGACTGAGGGCGAGGCCCCCGGGGTGGCGGGGTGACCCCCCTTTTGTCTCACCTTGGTGTGAGTATCAAGGTCGCAGAATGTATCGATGTATCCAATGTCTGACATGTATAGTCCTTTTCCATAACAATTGTTATGTAGTACTGAGGCTCGTTTGTCCTCGGTATTGATAGCTGCATGGCTCTTGTCGATGGCCTTTGTGCACCAACAGCTTCTCTACCGACCGGCCGATGTGAATTTCTCGATTCTGACGAGACGGGCGAACCCGCTCTAGAGTGGAGAGAATGTCTCCAGTACTTCTTGCTGCTGCTGTCCCGCTGACTTGTGTCAAGGGCTAACCGAAGTAAATCTTCGAAGTCTATCAAGCCTCACAGTTAGCATACATCCAAACTATGGCGCCTGTGTGCCTTGGGGTGTTCATGTTGCGCTGGCTGCCTTACGTTTAGATAGAAAACCTGTTATAGTTATATTTCAAGTACATAGCTGTAATTCGCGCTGAAGACCTTCCGTTGGTATTCCGGAAAGGCAAATGAGCACTACATGGAAAGGGCCGTGTACCACTTCCAGACGAGTCTGACTGTGGCGGTGATGTTATGGCTCACGGACATGCTTTCCAGCAGTTGGGGTGAAGAGCCCTGTGAGGAAGTTAGTCTTCCGTCTTTTTGTGTAGATGGAACGAGATACATACCGACAAGCTCAGCACTCTCAAATGACTGTTTCATCTTGGACTGGTCGTCCAACTTCCATTTGCTCACCACATCTTCCCATCTTCGCCAACAAGTACAGGACTTAAGACTTGAAGATTGGACTGATTATCAGGCCCAGGGGAGGGTTATTCCCAAGTCCAAGTCCTGTTGCTATTTAGGGTTTGACGGTGACACATCTGAAGATGCCCGCAATTTGTAGAAGCTCATCCTGGAGACCGAACAGATCATGGTTTGGATCTCGCAGATAAATCTGTGTCCTCAAGATGGAACACTTGGAGACAGGGCAAGCTGACAGCGAGCCACCTAGGATAAGGGTTTGATAGTTAAAGAGTACGTGAAATTGTTGAAAGGGAAGCGTTTATGACCAGAAGACATCCATTTGAGGTTTTTGAAGGTCAGTTATCAAGTCGTACAGTTCAAATCAACACAACTATAGCAGACATCCAGATTCGCGTCTTGTAAATCTTGAAGAGATCTGGAAGACCCAGCATGCCCTTGTCGACGCCATGGCGCTTCAGCCAACATGTATATAAATAACGCGGGCCATAGTGGTAGCGAGCAGGGACGCAATACTAGGAGTATCGCCGCCTACATCGTCATGCTGGTGAAGAATAGACCCCTGAATGGGCTGGTCCTGAGAATCGACGGGACGACCTTGGTCATCGATGCGGACAGGGTGGCGCCTATTTCAAGGTCA
>QHHG01000368.1:0-11694 GCA_004367055.1 Fusarium sp. NRRL 66335
ACTAGCAGACCCCGAGTAGTTGTGTTTCCCTACTTGGGCCACATTGGAGACCTATGTTCATCTCGCCTTTGCCATCAACTAGTACTACACCACTGATGTAGGTTCCCCAGATTTATATAGGCTAACGTGTTTATATAATTACAGAAGAGACTCTCGCAATGACTTCTCAGCTAGACGAGAACCAAAGAAACCATGCCGAGATGCTACAACGAGTCGGGCATACTATCGACACGATTCAGGAAAACACGGAAAACATCAAAGGTGATATTGCAAAACTCCTCAAGCTCTTTGGTGGACAGAAGCAGCAAGAGAAGGCCCAGGAAAAGGATCAAGCCAAGAAACCTCCCTCTGGCAACAAAGTACGGAACTTCATGCCCGTGGTATATAACGACGACCAAGAATACAAGAGCTTGTAAGAGACAATGCTTCCAGATTCCTGCGGTTGGATCTTCGCAGAGCCCGAATGGGAAGAGTGGTTGAAGTTACCCGAGGCTAAACGCCCAATCCTCGCACTTACATCAGGACCTGGCACTGGTAAAAGTCACTTGGCCGCTGCAGTGCACGATAAGCTTGCGCAGAGGGCAAAGGAGGATGATACTGGACATACTTGTGTTGGTCACTTTTATTTCCGCGAGCAGGAGGATTCTTATAATTATTTCCTCTACGGCGTTATCACCGTCATCATTCAGATTGCAGAAACCAACAATATTGCTTGCGAGAAGTTAAGTGCTCAGATATCGAGAGACGACTCCTGTATCGACACCATGAAATGGCAAGATCTGGTCAAATATCTTCTCGTCGCTGTCTTTGGGCCCGGGTCCAATTTCAATTTCTTTATTATCCTTGATGGTTTGGACGAGCTGCAAGACTGGGATAGTTTCAAAGAATTCTTATCCGAGTTTTTTAATAACAAAGGACTGAAAATTTCGCTCGTAGTGACCTCGCGACCTGATCGGTTGGAGGACATCCCCCAAGGCACAACCTTGGTCCAGATACAAGCGACCAAGGAAAAGCAGAGTCAGGATTTCAAGGCCTTGATCTGGAGCCGCCTCAACTCGCTGAACAATCTTCGAAAGTTCAGACGTTATGTCAAACAAAGGGTTGCTGATACCATTGAAGAGGTTTCCCCAAGTGAGTACTTTATCTGGTTTGATATTTCCCCAGTACCTAACCATTTGTGATAGACATGCTATACGCCGAGCATCTCCTTGTTCGGCTTGACGAATTAGGCCGCGAGGGGGCGGTTCTTCGAGCACTCAAAGAAAAGAAGCCAGCCGATCTCGCTGGCATCTACGAAATCCTTCTTGCAGAATGCCAGCGTCGTTTGCCAGCTAAGCAGCAACAAGTTGCTGCCTCGTTGCTTCATTGGGTGGCTTTCTCTAAGAGACGCTTATCGCTCACCGAAGTTCAGTTGCTCGTCAAGCACCTGGCGCAAGACGATGACTTTAGTATCGAAGAGATGCCCGAGCTGTTCTCCAAGTTCCTCAGAGTCGGTGGTGCCGGCTATGACCCTGAAGTATATACCAAAATCGTGGCTAGCAACCTTACTGCTGTCCAGGACGTGAAGCAGGACGAGGATGACAATCGTGACAGTATTTACAACGATGGTCCACTTCCAGTCACTTTTCAAGAACGCTCAATGAGGCTCTATTTCACCAACAGTTCCAAGAATGCAGGCAAGTTTAGATGGGGGTCTTCAGAGGCACATCGAAAGATAGCTATAACATGCGCTGAGTTCCTACGTACTATCGACGACGATGAGAGCAAGTTAAAGCGCCGTGCCATCTCTTTCCAACACCACTTCAACAATATCGACATGGACCAACACACCCCTGAAGAACAGATTGAGGCTCTTGAAGTTTGTGCAGAGGTTGTATCTAATAAGACTGGATTAGCTAAGATCCAGATCAAGGCTGGTCTCAATTTCAAGAATCCAGCCTACGTTACCGAGACACACGAAACGCTAGCGAAGTGGTATACGCTCCTGGAAAAGCCAGAGATCAGGCTTAACCTCAGCAAGTTTGCATTGGACTGGTGGCAACGCGTTGGGCCAGATCCCTCATCTTGCCGCTTTGGTGTAGTCAAGGGCTTTTTACGTGAATTGTATAAGGCGCCTGACCTATTGACCGCTATTAAGCCGTGGGAAATGCTGCGGGATCTTCTCTATTCGGTACGAACTTCTCGATCATTTGTTCCCTTTTACGTCCAGGGTTATCTCTTAACAAAGGCTAACAAATGGTTTTGCTCTGACTAGAGTGGCCTAGAGAAATCACTAATGGACCAAGCTGCAATTAACTTTCCTGATGAATTCAGGGACAAGGGCACAGTCAAGGGCAAAGAGAAATATGATGAGACTGTCGCCAGTCTGGGAATTTTGAATCTATTCAGTGACGATATCAAACCTGACGCTGCAGCACATCGCGCTGTCTCAGAAGTTCTTCATTGGTGTGACCTTATGGGACCAGCTGAGACAACTTGCAAACAAGCTTTGGAGCTTTGTAAGCCGAACGACCAGGAGTGGTATAAAATCTCCAACGACTTGGTCGGTATCCTGTTGCAGCGGAAGAAGAAGAAAGAGGCATATGAGGTGGCAATTGCTGCGGTTAACCAATCATCTACTAATGAACTACCGCCTTCACTCCAACGAACCATCCATGTTGAAAACCATCCATTCAACATGTGCCAGAGCTCAATGGGAGCTAGGTTACTCGGAGCCTGCACTAGAGTCTTACGCTAAAGCCAAAGCCAGCGACCCAGATGGAATCACCCCTGGTGAGGATCTCACCGGCGAGCTCACAGTCGTCGAGAGAGGAGAAGACAAAACGGACTACATCCAGAAGCTGAAGAAATGGAGCCTTCTTGAGAGAATCACCTGGCTCGCGTCAGAATACATCCTTGATGCGGATGAGAAGCTAGTGGTTTTCTGTGAGATTGCCTGTGAATTGGGCGAACAGGAATTCATTGTGCGATTCTACGAAGAAGCAATCGAGTTTCTCGATAATCTGGATGCTGCTACACCCCTACGACTCCATCTCGCAAAGGTATACTTCGAAGTGTGCCGAGATCCTCAAAAAGCTATGGAAGTCCTTGATCAGATATTCGATATTCACTCAACTGGTTACAGGTACCCCATTCTGGGCGGAACAGCACTCTGGCTGATGAGCATCCTCCTCGATTTGATGGCAAACGTTCAGCTGGCGCGATTCCGTGAATCTCGAGATCCTGAATACAAAGCTGAGCGAATCGCTTCACTGGCTAGCCTCGATCGACGCCCTTTCATGGTGAATATCCCACGGATTTCTGTCTCCTGGACCAGTGCTCACAGAGTGAGACTTGCCTATATGTATCTGGTCATGGGACCTTTGGTTAAGTTCCAGGAGACTGTACAGTCTCTGCTGAAAGACTGTTTCGCTGGTCTTGATGATTCTGTTGGATGGAATGATGCACCTTATCTCATGTTATTAGCACAGCTGTTGGGCCTTGTGAGTAAGGCGCTGCGTGGCGACGCGCAACTACGCAGATATGCTCGGATTGTCGGTTCTGCGTTGTTCTCGCGACTAAGCAACACCAACGACGATGGAGAGGGTATGGCTGATGATACAGTCGCTGTTGGAAGTGAAAGCACAAATCAATCCTCAGAGGAGCCGAAGGTTATCGAAAACGTAGATGACCAAGCACAGGTCATAGACGGCGAAAACGAAGCCAAGATAAACACAGGCTCCAACGAGGAAGAGGATGAAACCCCACTCGAAGATGAAGGCGACCTGATCATCGACGATACTTACTATCGTTGCGTAGGGTTCTCAACCCCGAACGCAAGTTTCGATGGTGGGGAGGTCACTCAGCCTACCTATACGTGGCCTCTCAGTCAGGTATTATCTGCGAGGACTGCCAGGCCGAATACGACGCCATCGAGCGTGGCGAAAAGACTTTCAAGGGCCGATACTTTTATGGCCTTGGCCAAGACAGGATCAAGCTTCCTATCGAAGGTTGGCGTGGGGTCAAAGATGGTAAGATGATGTTGGAGGGTGAGGAGCCGGTTGCTGTGGATGACTTTTTTAAGAAGCTGCAGAACGAGGTGCTGACGAATGTCTGGGAACGTCTTTGGGCCGGTGAGGCATTTTAAGCGAGGTGGTGTCTGCTAATAGAAAACATGCCGAGCAACTTTGCATACACAGGTAGCGTAGAGTTCGGATTGAGCTATCAGACTATTGGATGTCACTTATTCTTTCAATCGAAATCAGTCTAGAGTTCACTCCCGGTAGCGACCATTAGGAAAGCCGGCACCATGGAGTTAAATCTCCCCTGCAGTGCCTTCGGTCTGTTGCCGATCTGTGGTGACTGACAATGGTGAGATGAATGCCGCCGTGAACGCAACTCTTGGCTGCCGTACGGCTACTATATCGATCCCATCTTCAATTCCACCGACACAACTTATGCTTCGACCCTGGCACTACCGCCTTTGAGTTGAAGCCCAAGAGTACCGACTCTACCGAGTGGACCACCAAGTACTCTTGACCCCCACCACTAAGTTATGCTTATTTCCTTGGCGCGCCTTGATACTGAAATAGGAAAGTAGGATGACAAATAACAACGTTACAGATCTGACTAATGCTGCCATACAAGTATTTGTCAGAACTGGCTTAATATCACTGTATAAGCATTCTCAAGAATTTAGCATTGAACATAAGACGTACGCATAAAGACAGGAACGAATATAAGAAGAACCTGATATCCAGTTCTTCAGATTATCAACTGGCAGTCTAATACCGCAAAAGCACACGCAGTAGAACCTCATTTATAAATCCTAGGAGACACCAAAGGCATTGAAGACAATATGATCACAACAACAGGTATCGTCAATGTCGCCCCAGGCCGCGCAGAGATCAAACAGATCCAAGTTCTCGAGCTTGAACCCGGCTTTATCCGAGTCAAACCCACCGCATGGGCCCTTAATCCCGATGACGTCTACCATTTAGACCTGGAAGAGGAGGGAGAAAACTGTGCTGGCTTGCCTGTTGGATCAGATTACGCTGGAAAGGTCGTTGAGGTTGGGCCAGGAATTGATCGGGACTTTAAGATTGGAGATCGTGTTGCTGGGGTCATATCGGGACAGTAAGAATGCTTAGTATCGGGGAGTTGAGACAGCTTGACTAACGATGGCCGAGGAATATTTTACGCAGGAAGGATGGAGCTTTCGCAGACTTGATCCACGTGAAAGGTGATATTCAGATGAAGATACCTGACAACCTCAGCGATGTGGATGCTGCGACGCAGGGTATAGCGCTCGTAACAATGGTAAGTTCAGAATATCTTCACCAACAAACACAAAAGGGGATTGTGCGCTGATGATACTGTTCCAAGGGCGTTGGCTTGTATCAGACATTAAAAATTCCTCTTCCAAATTCAGGACCCCAGGAAACGTATCACATCTTCGTTTATGGCGGCAGTACAGCCATGGGTATATCGGCTATTCAGTTTGCAAAACTATCCGGTGCGACGGTGATAACGACCTCGTCACCCTACAACGCTGAATATGTTAAGTCCTTTGGCGCCGACCATGTCTTGGATTACAAATCCACCACTCTTACCGATGACGTTCTCCGCTTAGCCAATGGGCCAGTTAAATTCGTTTTCGACACCTACCCAAGCAAAACCAGCACAGCCCTTGCTGCATCAATCATGCCCAAGTCAGCGGAAGCAAGATACGTTGCTCTTGTGCCTGGTTTTGAAGAAGGAGTCCAGCGTCTGAACCCTTATGTAAAGGCTAGATCTATCCTTGCGTACTCTGCTGTTGGCGAGCCTTGGATGTATGAGAAGAAGCTGTTCGAGGCTGTACCGGAAGACTTTGAGTTTCAGAAGGAGTTTATAAACACAGCTGAAAGGTTGTTTGCGGCCGGATTGGTTAAGCCGCCGAGAGTTTATCTCAATAGAGGGGGTAGTGGGTTGGCGGGTATTCTCCATGGGTTGAAAGAAATTAGGGAGGGGAGGGTGAGTGGTGGGAAACTTGTGTATACCCGCGAATGTAAAGAGGCTTTGGGAATTTAAGCAACTCAGTCATTGGATTATATGGACATCTTGCAGCAGCACGCTCTATGTCACGGAGTGGTACAGCCCGTAAAAAGTGACCAACATGGTGATTTCATAAAGCTGGCAGCATGGGCGAGCGCTACCTCTAAATCTATTAAGTAATAACAATTCATTTGTGGCGCTTTAAACTCATGTCTCTTGTGCAGGGACTGACTGCAATCTATTCAGCGTGTATCAACACTACCAGGAATCCGTTTTAACGGATGTTTTGCGGTCAACGCGAATAGTATACTTTGAGTCTTCCACACTCAACAGTGTTACTGTAACATCCCAGTTCGGCACAGCAAACGAGCTAACTGGCTTATAGGCAAGGGAATTGCTTCCTTCCAGAGTCAGAGACAGCGCAGCATCATTCTTGTCATCGAGGTTCCCAACACAGCCCAAAGAGCCAGGCGTCGCATCCAGAACTCGAATGGGGCCACTGCCGGGTGCAGTTCTCGTACCGACCTCGGTGAGTAAGACTCCAGGAGAGCATAGGTTTTCATCCAGACCATCGGCAGTGCGAACTTCAGCTACAAGAGCAGAAATCTCGCTGCCTGCAATAACGACGGCCTTCTTTCCACCGTCAACAGCAAGGGGAGTAAGGACATGCTTCGTGCTGCCGGCATGAAGAACACAGTCTACAGCCTTGTCCTCAATCCATCCCAAGCGATACTTATCCCAGGCAAAGAAATCAGGCGCCATGCCTTCAGTCTGGGACATGACACCAAAGCCTCCCGTATAAAAGCCTGCGTAGCTTTCGAATGAATAGTAATCCGGTAGGCAGAAGGCATGACCCGTTTCATGAACCATGGTCATCGCAATGAGATCCCAGTCGGCGGCACCAAGTGTCACAGTCTTCTTAGCTACCCGCTNNGAGACAGGGTCGTAATAGGTTATAGAGCGAGAGATGTAATTTGCTGCTTGGCTTGTTGGAATCACATAAAGGACGTCCACTTTTGCCGGGGGCGGGCGAGTGCCTTCGGCCGTGAAAGCATCAAGTGCGTCCTGAATATAACGATCATGTCGCCAAAAGCCAGCTCCTCTGCCTAGCCAGTCATACTCAGACGCCGCCTTAGGCATGCGGTAGTACTGAGAGGTATCGGCCTTTATGTTCAGCTTCAGCTTATTGTAGCTAGACTTGGTATACCAGTCGACAGTTGGGGGCACCAGCTTGTCGTGCAAAGCCTTGAGCGAGTCGGGATCTTCGTCTTTAGCGTCGGGGAAATCCACAAACATAACAAAAGCCTCCAGATTTCCAGTGCCCTTGACACAACCGTCGCGGAAATCGGAACCCATGTTAAACATGAAATCTTTAGGTGAGGGTAATTTGCATGTTGGCTTCCATATGTAGTCTCCGCGAATCGGGACAGTGCCGTTGCTTGTGTCGTTGCCGTTGAGATCCTGGCCGAAGGCCAAAACGGCCAAAGACAAAAGAACATTTCCCAATACAAGCATATTGATGGACGTTGCTATTATCAATTAGGGTAACAGCGAACCAAGGTGTCATTTGACCAAGCAGGCATGGAACAAAAGCAGCAGCAGTATATAAAGGAACTGAGCCGCCTGACTAAAATAATTCTGCCAAGGACGGGAGTAGTCCCTGAAGGGGTTAGTCCTATAGTGCCCGGCTGTTATTTTCTCGTATAGCTATTTACCCAATAGGAGCTTCTCATACGTAAAGAAAGGTGGATTCTTTGAAACCGGGTCTGGAGTACCGAAATGACGCCAAGGAGTCCAGCCAGCGCTGCATCGTATCGTATCGGCGGAAGCGAGCTGTCAAGTCTGTCAAATCTGTCGAGTCAGATGAAAAGCATGCAATCGTCTCCTGTTCATTCCGGCAGAAGACCAGAGTTTCGGTTGCCCTTGGGCTTCTCGAACGAGTGGAAACGCGTGTTGTATATAGCATACAATACCAACACAGTGATTGTGGAAAGGAAGGTCCTTCTTTCCTCCAGTCATCATGCTTAGAGTAGTCCGCTGCTGCATCGCGGACATGCCATGTGACCACACACGTGACTTTCAAGTCATACGTATAATTTAGCCCGATATCGCTACGAACCCCTCAACTATAAAGTAAATCCCCGGTCTCACAAAGACTTACTTGGCGGACCAAGAAGTAGTCCCCGACATTATAGTCAGATAGACCACATGTTGTCATCAAAGCTGGGATTCTTTTAGCTTTGTCTCCGGGGTGAATTGCTGGTATGTGGCGTCAGCTGGGTTCCGCGCCTGCAAATGCCTGATTTGATAAGCACATGATCGGGAGCAATTGGGAGTCGCCATCATAAGTTAACTCTATTTTAGATAGGAAAGCACATTAACCCTACAATGTAAGATCTCCATCTCTGAACGGAGGCTAGCGAGTATGTTCTAAAAATTACACAACTAGTGGCGGAAGCAGAAATAGAGTTGAAGTTTATCCCTGAATGCTAACGCCAAAAGGCACTTTCACATAACGGTAGAAGATTATGCCTTGCGCCACGCTGATCGAGCCGTTCCCAGCCAGCCCTATGATACTATCAGTTCTAAAGGGCGCGCTATTGTTGTTATTTTTGTCTTTTATATCTAGCATTCCCATCTTGTCAATATCTCAACAATAACATTTTTGTGCCATACGCCTTCCCACTTGTACAAGCACAATATTAGAATACAGCTTAAAATAATCCTTGCCTCCTTTCTCCCACCATGGATCGTGTTCATTATAATTCTCTTTGCAGTTGCCGAAACTGGAACAAGTCAAACATCAGCCAGGCCGTCAGATTTTGTCAATCAGCTCAATATCTTAGAGGTGTATAGACTTCATCAGCGCCACGTATCGGACTTGAATCGCACAGACTCAACTGAAATATTTGCTCCAGCATCTACGTTGGACGTAGTTTTGGCTCACGAGACAGTCAGCGCAGATGTTACCGACATGGATACACCAGCAACAATTACAAAAGTATCTTTTGTTACACATACCGCCTCCGATTGGGATAAGGAATCACCCACCAATGTGATTGTCGGCGGTGTAGTCGCAGCTGTGAGCATTATCGGTCTCGTTATGGTTATCGGTATCTGTGCCCTTCGACGAAGAAAGCCCAAGGCCTCATTACGGGACACGGAACGTCACATCAACCCACTGGCCATAAACCCCACTCCTCAGAACATTGGTCTGCATGCACAAGACGATAAGATAATCGCCTCTCATCACACGCAGATGACCTCGCCAATTTCCCCACTTGGGCCAGATGTGAGACCCATGTTCAGGTCGCATTTGCCATTAATTGGCCAGGGTACACAGATGTTTTTTTCTCCTCCCCCTGTCTATGAGACGCCTAGCCATGAGGCTCAAATTCATGAAATGGGCAGTTCATCTATTAGGAGGGATGAGTAGCGGTCAATGCTTAGTATGATCTAACTGCCTTCTAGAGCAGTCTTCAAGAGGTTATCAGCAACTAGTACTACAGCAATAGCGTAGTTTCCTTGGAGTTATATAGGCCAGTGGGTTTATATAATTAGTAATCTACGTTTTATCTATTCTCTATACTAAACTCTTCTCATGCTTTGTGTAGGTCAACATCTCAACTAGATCCACTGTGCTGGATAAAGCTTCACCGTTCTGCATCTGAGCGGGCCTTGATTGGTAGAACTTATTATTGTTCTGAGATCTGGCGGTGTGAGATGATGACCCTTTGTACCTTTCTCCTGATGACCCTGACAATGCATTGCTTGGGCGTGAGCCGGCAGAGCTTCTCAGCCTTGGGAAAGCATTGATCAATAGCATACGAATGTTTGGCATGCAAGCACACCAGATTCCAACGTTAACCTCGATCGCCGACCAGTAGCAAGTATCATAACCGTCCCCTGTGGTTGATGTTAGTGCTGCTAGAGCCAGGTACGATAGAAAAAGCAACTTACATGTAGGATTGGTGGACTTGCCAAACTCGACGAGATAGCGAAGCCTTAGAACACTTACAACAGTAACACTGAGTGAGGGTTAGCCGCCGGATAGTAAGGATTGTGTAGGTGACTTACAAAGTACCAACGATGAACATCAACGAAACTGCGACCTTCCTTCTCCAGTTCATTTGAAGAAACAGAACCTCGGAGAGTGGAATTCCCAGCATCCACAGGTCGAGGATAATACCGATTGCAGCAATTGCCCAGGCTAAGGGGTTAACTCCAATGCATTGGCCTTCATGTAGACCATCCCAACCTTGCCAGAAATAACTAATTGGCCGACATTGTGCAATTGCTAGGATGTCAAAGATGATCATGCAGATGACTGATACACCGATAGTACTCCAGATAATCATTCGGGTAGTGTTGCCAGGGAAGATGCGAAGATAGAACGATAAAACGCAGATCTTAATCGTAAATGTTTCTGTAGCGTAGAGAGCTTGTCCGACATAGAGGTACTGGAAGCTGTTAGCCTTTTCTTTCGAACGTTTCATGGCGAGTTACAAACCTTCAGGTAAGTTGTGATTGTTCCAGGGCCAAAAAGCCAGATATCTTGACCAAGACCGTGTTCTGACACTGATTTATCTCAATTAACAATGTTTCAAGTCAATGGACGGGATTCAACTTACGTCCATAGATTACAACAGTGGAGTTTGCTATTGCCAAAAGCTATCATTAATGTTAGTAGTCTAAACATGTAAGGATAGCGTATGACTGACCAGACAACCGAAAATGAGGTAATCGTCCAGGTGAAGCCCAGATTTATATACCAGCTTATCGTAGAACCGAAGTCCAACCACAACTCCAGAGATGGTAATAATACTGGTAATCATTATATTAATGCTGTGATGTTTGTCGCGTAGGGGGTATTCGCAGGCTGTCGAGGTCACGTTCATCGTCGCTGCAGCTTGGTTAGCACATATCACAACTCCTGGAGTGTTCGACCCACTTAGCATTTGTATGGGTTCACAATTGCTCTTGACACAGCCCATGACGTCGGTTTTGAGCAACGGGTCAGCACAAAGGCATGGTATATCTACCCCACACGTAGATTTTGTCATGAGTTCTACGAGGCACGGTGACTAAAGAAAGAAAATTAGTAATGTGGTCTTGGTAAGTGATACTCAACAGCTGTTTACATACCGCACATGCCGGAAGTTGAGTGAGAAGGGCTGTGCTGTCGACGCAGTGTGCTCGACCAGCGAGCCACGTCCATATCAGTATCAAACTGAGGAGACGCATGTTTTGCTGAGATTGATTGTAGACGGAATTAAATGCTGTCTCAGGAGATGTTGACGGTACATCTAATGCAGTGTTTAAGTAGCAAGTCATGGGAACAGATGGTCTGTAAATAGTGTCGGGCCCATGACAAATTACTGAAACGCAATGCCGAAAAGCGAAACTCTAGAACGGAGAAGATCCTGGTAAAAACAATAAACACGTGGGGATGGACGCTTCATAGATGAGCACTAAACTGTCTTTGTCAGTAGTGTGATCGATCTCCCGTTCATACCGCAACCCAACGTAAGTTGGTGTGAAACCTGAGCTCCTTAGCTTGATCAAAGCTTCCTAGCTGAAGATCAAAGCAGAGTATAAAGCCGGCCCTGCCTCCTCAAAGAGGAAAGACACATCCGAGTCTTTGGCTCTTGTTTTACCTGCATTTCGGAGCTGCTCCAGCCC
>QHHG01000369.1:0-20198 GCA_004367055.1 Fusarium sp. NRRL 66335
CTCGCTTGTCTGGGTCACTCGCCTATCAAGCACGTTATATCTATATAAGGTTACAGCGTAGGATAGCTAGAAATAATGCTTGCTGTCCTAAAACTTAAAAAATAGATAACATCTGGATAAGGTTACAAGCTTATTTTCTTAGTTACATATTTCGCTGAATGTAACATTGTAAAAAGACTGCGCCTTATTAAACGCGTAATCTTTCCCGCGGGAGACAATCTATGGGCCCAGCCTGTCTAGATACCTAGAACGGTATATCGTGTCCTTTTTAGCGACCCAAAGTGGTACTTCGTATCGGCATTGGAACTGATCAGCAAGAGGGTAGTATCGTAAGGTTGCAAATCCCCGATGTATCAACTGCAGGTACGCTCTGACCTTCTTTCTCCGGGTGCCGTTCCGGTGCGTTCCGGGCCGTTTGTGGACCTCGTCAAGGAACGTTCGCCCACATCCCGAAGTCTTAAGCCTGAGCCACGTATGCCGCAGCGAATCAGGAAGAGTTGTTTACTCAGATCGTGATGATGCCATCGTGGATTTGGGAAGAGATCAGCATCGAGCATGAAAAGTCCGAACAATTCAGGCAGTTGATAGATAACGGAGAATTCTCAACGTAACATTGCCAAGGCGGGGGAATAGGAAGATGCATCTATGATATCAATCAGGAAATCTGTTGCGACGAGTGTCGGTCAGAGAAGACATAAAAGAGACGAAAGTTCTGCCGTCTGTAGTTCATTCTATCAACCTTTCAACTCTATTCACAGTACTCTCATTGTTCAGTACAGTCATCATGCGTTTTTCCAGCTCGATTGTCTTAGCTTTGGCTTCCTTCGCCGCAGCTCACCCAGGTGAAGATCACCACGATGAGCTTGAAGAGCGTCGTTCTTTTGAAGCCAGTGCTGAGAGACTGTCTTTGCGTCACTGTGCTGAGAAGTTGAAGGCTCGCGGTGTGACTGACCGTAACATTCAACGTCGGTCCGCTTTGATTCAGGCGCACCGCCAGAAGCGTAAGTTTTGAACATTGACTACTTGACTCGTGTTGTTTTCTAATGTGGCTCCAGGTGGTATCAAGAAGCGCGATCTCGAGGACGTGCTCAACACGGACCACAACAAGACCGACCTCGGTTACACACCCAACACCCCACCGGATGTTCTCTTTGCCGGACAGAATTCCTGTGTTCTTACCCCCGAGGTTACTATCGGTCCCTACTGTGAGTTGTGATCCGGATTTCAAGAAGACTTATACTAACAGTTTCAAGACGTCAGTGGTGAGGATATTCGCCGCAACCTCAAGGAGGACCAGGAGGGTGTTGACCTCATTCTCGACTACCAAATCATCGATGTTGAGACCTGTGAGCCTGTGCCTGAACTCTATCTTGATATCTGGCACTGCAACGCCACCGGTGTCTACGCTGGTGTTAACAACGCGGGTAACGGAAACAGTGCCGACCTGACCAACATCAACAACACGTTTGGTCGTGGTATTCAGAAAACCGATGAAGATGGTGTTGCTCAATTCGAGACGCTCTTCCCCGGCCATTATATCGGCCGAACACACCACATTCACCTCCTAGCTCATGCAAACGCTACTTTGTTTAAGAACAAGACCCTTGGAAACGAAGGCTACAGCAGCCACATTGGCCAGAGTTACTTCGACCAAGACTTGATTTATCAGGTTGAGGCTCTTGCTCCTTACAACACCAACCAACAGGCGCTTACGACCAACGCTGAAGACGGTATCCTTGCCGAGGCCGCCAACCAGGATTACGACCCTGTTGTTGAATGGACTCTTCTCGGTGATACCGTTGAGGAAGGTATTTTCGGTTGGTTGGCTTATGGTGTCAACGTTACTATCGCCAACAAAGTCACCCCAGCGGTTTTCAGATATGAGGATGGTGGACACACTAACCCTGATTTCAGCATGGGTGGTCCTGGTGGTCCTGGTGGCCCTCCCCGAGAGGGAGATGAGGCTCAGGATGCTGCAGAGAACGCTGCTTAACTTCGCGGTGGACGGAAGGTTTACTTTGAGGTACAATAGTGGCAAAGGTCTGTGGTTGTACTAGCTATAGAACCGAACGAGATGTATGTACGATCAATAATGCAAGACAAGACAATGAATTGTACTGTATTGTAGTAACAATACCAAATGATCTCTCCAACTCCTAACCGCTCTACTTCGATTCTGACACGTCCGTGGAATTCAAAGTGCCCTTAAAATCCTGGAACCGAAACCCATCCATAAACGTCTTACCCATATAGTCCATCCACGGCTGCGTCTTGTTCTTAAAAGAACACTCATGGATTCTTGAGTACGATGCGCCCATATACCGAACAGGGGTTTTGAGTCCTGATACAAATGCCCTCAACCCCATAACGCTTCGGACTGTTGATGGCAGTGGTCCCTCGGGCCTCTGCATAAGTCCGGCTTCACGCATCTGCTTCATAAGTGAGCCAAGAAGCATTGATGCACAATCACGGTCGCAGTTATCGTTGGTGACCCATAGTGATTCATGAAGACCGTAGAGATTATGTAGTATCTCATTAATGAGTTTCAGACGCTGGGCTTCTAGTTTCTCTGCAATAGCGTTAGTGATATTACTCTATACATATGGCGTGACAGAAACATACCAATGATCGTACTTGGCAATGGAAGGTCTGTTTGCACGGGAATCATGCTATACTTGAGCGTTGCAGCAACCTTGTTGGAGAAAAGATTTGTCCTCTGGAATACCCAAGCGATAAACATCCAGTTCATAGTTGCCTCCTCTTCATACCCCTTGTCTTCGTCAAGTGCGGCAATCCACCGATCTGCAAAGACTTCCATAATCTCTTCGCACTGGTAATAGTCACATAGCATCGCAATCTCAATGAGGGTATCAAGTTCGACTTCCTTTGGGACACTTCTGTGATGCCCGTGGATTATATCCAGAAGGATCACTAGCGCTTCTGCGTTCCATTCCAAAGCCTTGAGCTCGAAGAGGTTGTCTTTGTTACGAATGCCTTCGCTGAATGGGCCATCAAGCATAGCTGTAAAGAAGGGAGAGGCCAGCTTGAGGTGTGCTGATGAGACACGGCAACAGATTTGAACGGAATGGCCCTTCTCGTCGGTGGCTTTAATGGCTTTGAGATCATCGGTGTTATGTATCGAAGAAGACAGGTCGGAATACACATCAGGAACTGGTGATTCATCTTCTGTGGGCTGGCCATCCTCGGCTTTGTTATCGTCCAGCTTCACAACTTCATTCTTGGGTGCGGTGTCATCTGCCGTGCTCTCATTCTTCGACTCATCCTTGGGCTCATTGCGCTTTCGAAAGTTTGGACGGCGGAGGATCAGCTCGGTGTCGCCTGTAGGCGAAAAGGTCAAAATTGAAGTTTTCATGTTACAGGGGAGACAACAAATTAAATTGAGAAAGAGGAGCTGAAGATGGTGACATGAGAAATAAATACTGAACATTATTTATTCACTTCCATTCAATTAAGCGCTTATCACAATGAATCCTTGGCAGCTGAAAACATGCAGAAGCCGATCACAGCGCTTCGGCGCCACCACCAATTGAATATCGCGTTAAGCGCTAGCTATACAGCGGTAGTCAAAGTATCAGCGACAAGCTCCCACCCCCGTGTAGTCAAATGCGAATTTAGCCAGTACCCTCCCTCACCATCCTTGCCCAGCACTACAAAGAGGTTCTTGTGCGTAGGTGATCCCATGGACGACGGATGATGATAGGTAATGTGCCCCGGATCATTGCTCTTCCCTGGACGAGTGACAGCCGCGCTGAAGTCAACGCTGCCGAAAATATCAGCTCGTTCCCAGTTGGTCAACGGCATCAACACAGCATCCGATGGACCGCAAATTAGGCGAGGGTCGCCACCGGCCGCGTCTTCCTGTAACGCACGCACAAAGGCCTTGACTTGATTCTCAGTCGCCTGCGTACGAAGTTGCTGTCGGTTCGCGAGAGCGATATGACCAA
This sequence comes from Fusarium sp. NRRL 66335, assembly GCA_004367055.1. Classification (NCBI taxonomy): domain Eukaryota; kingdom Fungi; phylum Ascomycota; class Sordariomycetes; order Hypocreales; family Nectriaceae; genus Fusarium; species Fusarium sp. NRRL 66335. Next base: position 3,966 of record QHHG01000369.1, read on the forward strand.
GAGGGCTTGTCGACTCATCTGATGATACCATAGTAAAACCAGCGACAGCCATATTCTGGATGAAGACGCCATTTGCTTGGGCAAGCAATGAAAGTCGGAATCGTGCATTGATAACGTATAGCGCTGTCACGGGACGCGGTTGTGGTTGAGACATGCCTACAATTCGTGCGGCCCATGCCGTGAGTATGTCGTTGTCACTTAGGAAGGGTACATCGGCTGTTGATTTGTCTAGATCAGCCTCGACTTGGCGTCGTAGTGCTGCAATTGCCGTTGCTGGTAAATAGATCATCTTTGACTCCGCAGCGGGACCAGTCATGGAGTCCCAGGCATATCGAAGACCAAATTGTACGAGTCCAGCACCCTTGAGTTGCTGCTCGCCCATTTCGAACCTTTCGTCAGAATCAGACGTGCCTACCGCAGTTGAAAGTGCATCCTCGCGAGCGCCAAGGACAGGTGGTACATCGGCCTCTTGACCAGATACCACCAAAGACCAGGCGCGCAGTAGCGCTTGCTGACCCATAACGTCCATGAGCACATGTGGCCACGAAAGGCCAACAAGCGTAGCATCATTGAAGGCAGTGACGTGGAGCGAGAGCAGTGGAACATCGTGGTAGATGAAATCGCTAAGCGTCTGAGGGGCGTCTGACCGAGCTGCAAAGGCCCTAAAATTATCCGGGCCGGGTTGAATGGAGAGTTTATCGGTCACTTTGGGTAATTGGCGACCCAAGTCGTGGTCATGAATGTCTACACTCAGCTTCTCACATGAGTAAGCCACGGCGGGTCGATCTGGGGTAAATGGAGTCGGGACGTGAATCTCGAGCGCTCCTTGTTCCTGGGGTCATTAGTAGTGAAACCACGCTGTGTCATCTTCATTTCTTACGTTCAGTCGAAGGCGGCCACCTAGCTTTCTCCAATCCCCAATATCTAAAAGTCGAGACAGTGAATCGTGAAGCTTATCTGCGTCCAGGACATCGTCAAAACGCAGGGTCCAGGTGACCACAATACCACGTAAGGTCTTTGTGTCATCGAGCATATACAGTGGGTAAACATCATCCGTTTCAACCTTTTGAGGAGTCTTTCCCAGCATGCGCCATAATGAATCCATCGTGGAAATTTAACAGCAAAATTTGGATGACTTCAGAGGAGTGGTGCGATATAGTTAAAGGAGGGCTGTGGTTATCGTCGTGTTAGTAGCTGCCAACACTTGGTATTTAAGTTCATTCAGGGGGAGATTGCACGCTATCTTGACCAATCATATCGCTGTATTTGCTGACAAGTCGATTTTTGGCCCGTATTCAATCCCTGCTTAGACTAGACCACACAACTCTTTCTCCTCCTAGCCCCATCCCTTTTTGTTCACTACCCTGCAGCAAACTCATGACAATGTTTCCGGATGAATTATATCCCTGTTACATTATAATAGGCTATGAAGATGCTATGGCAAGCGCAGTATTACAGAGTACGATTTTGCAATATTGTGCATATAATATATAAAACAGCTGGTGGCTGATATCAGTAGTAATGTAACTATATTTGCTACATACACATCCTTGCTCCATAGGTCCTCAAACTAAAGCCTGTTTAACATGCATTGTGTCCGGCTGCCTGAAGGAGATAGTTACCAATCCTCAGATTGAAATTCAGGGCTCACAGGCACCTTCATAATCTGGGTCACTGGGCTCATTCATAGAGCAGATACCATTACAAACACATTTATTTGTGGTATTGTCGCATGTAACGCCACAGTTACTTGCAAGCCCGATAATGTCCTCACAAAAGCCGTCAGGTGGGCATTCAGGATTGTCGATTGGGTCCCCAGGGTGCACGCTAGCCAGTGAAAGACTAGCAGCAATCAAGGAGAAGAAAAAGGCAGCCTTCATGGTGGGAGAATGGAGTGGAGATGTGGATGTTGGGAGTTGTTATTGTAGTTTTATAGTACAGTGTGGCTGGTTGGATGATGAATTTTGAGTTTAAAATTTGTTAAATTGAATCTGATAGAAGGGGCAGTACAGTTGGAGTGTATGGGGAAGTTTGTTGTTGCTGTTTTTGTACTGTAATATATCGATGTAAGATGAAGTCAGTACAGAATCGAACAAGAGAAAGTGGCTCGTATTTATCTGTATCTTTGACTTCTTGTAGCTATTGCGATATTGCCATTTGAACTAGTCTTTGATGTCAAGATGGACACGTCAGCTAGTCAGTGAAACGCTGGAGGCGATCATGGAGATGAAAACGGTGACCTTCATGGTGGGAGAACGAAGTAGAGGTGTAGAGGTTGGGACTTGTTCTGGCTTGTTGAATGATGAATTTGGGGTTTGGTCGTTGTAAGAGATGGATATGAGAGATGTTGAGAGTGGGTTCAGGCGACGGACAGCAGTTTTTTATATCTGTATCTTCGAACTCTCTTAGCTACCGCGTGAGATAGCCTACAAGTTGATCCATACTTAATTACCTACTCTTGAGACCTAAGATTGCTACGTTAACTGAGACGGTTCAATCTACTTAGACACTATTTGTCTTACACAGATCATCTTTTTCCTATCACGGTGTAGGTGTCTCAGTTGTGATTTTAGCTAGCTGAAAATCAGGACTGTTAGGGTTACCCATCAAGAATCCTAGTTCAGGGTAAAGGAAAAGATCGTCGCTGTATCCAGCTACCTGTTTTGAAGCCTCCACTATCCAACTCAGCTGGAGCTAAGTTGGAAATTCCAGAGATTCATGTTCTCAATTGATATTACTAAACATTGACCAAGATAGCTGCTGCCGTGTCTTTGGGAATGGCTGAAACAGCTATGATCGGCAAAGCTATAGGGTATTAGATCGGTAGATCATAGCTGGCAGTTACACTGGATCCGGTAAGTGATCACCGCTCGGCGGGGAAAGACAGGGTTTATCACCCAGACACACTGCTAAAGGACATTGAGTTTGCAAGGCGGTGGAATGACTTCATTCCGCACTACGCTAGAGGTCGGCAATGCTGATGCCGAAGATTAGTGGTCGAAAATGGCCAGTTGTACGCTTAATGCTTTTTATGATTCCGTCAGAGTTCCGCCGCCGACTTCCGTGGCACTTGTATCTTGACCGCTTCGGATTGTCGGGGCAACTGACAGATTGACTATACCTAGTATAACTGTACCGTCAAGGACTTCAAGCTTAACAAGGTCTACTATCCTGTTCTACCATTTGCGTTACAGCTTACATCTTGGCAATTAAGTTGTAGCGATTGAACGTTCCGAACGGCATTCTTTGAAAGCTACCTTACTATTTACAAGGAAGAGAAAGGGATTCAGTAACAGGTATTAACCGAAACAGGCCATTGGCACCCCAAACTATTATCTAGACCGTCTGAATACCCATGGAGAGGGCAGGGTATGCGGCAGATCCAGCACTGCCTCCAATTTGTAGAGTATTTCCTGGCCCTGACTGTCCAAGAGAAAAGATATCCCACGTTCCATCGGCCGCAGCGCAAGTTGGGAAAGAAAAGAAATCCTGACCTGCAACGCAAGAAATTGCTGGGATGGAACACTGGACCTCGAGGTCATCGGACAGCCGACAGTTCAAGAAGACCGCCTGTAACGGTGTCTCGAAATGGCAGAGTGACACTACGGCCGGCCTCTTGAGCTCGAAGTTGTTCGCTACGTATCTGCCGCAGAGGAACCAGCCCTGGTCATTGATAAGTCTGCCTTGGCTGTCGATGGTGTAGGTACGAGCGGTCCAACCAGGGTAGTTGACTTTGAAAGCAGTAACTGAGTTTTCCCTGTCCTCTGACTGGAGACCTTGGCCCTGAACATCACCCGACCCAGTGGCAATCATGGTGAAAGTGGGCATAGGTGCATTCGAGGTTGTCTCGGTTGTGGGAGCAGCAGTCGTGGTGGTAAGGTCTGTACTGGCAGCCTCTGTCGTAGTAGGCGCAACTCCAGTAGACTCAGCGGAAGTCAGAACAATAGTATTCGAGGTCGCAGTAGTCTCGATGATAGCAGAAGAGTCCGACGTCTCCACAGTAGGAGCAGCAGAAGTCTCTGTTAAGGTTTCAGATACAACAGAGGACGTCACTGAGTAGTCGGTTGAAGCAGCTGTCGTGGTTGTCGGGTCCGTGGCGGCCGAGGTAGCAGTGGTAACCGAGCCTAATCAACACATCAGTATTTTCTTGGACAACATCGTGACAGTAAGTATTTACGTGGCTTGCAGGGACTAGCAACGACATTGCCAATCGAGAACAGGCCAATGGCCAATTGAAAAAGAGCTGAAGACCGCATTGTTGGCGGGTAAAAGAGTGACTAGAATTAAGTTGCCTGAAGGAATGAAAAGGCGCAACGGTGCCAAGACGGATGCGTCCGCATGACTCTTTTTATCATTGTAGAATCGGTAAATTGGAAAGGGGCTTCGAAAAGTGTAAAGTTTGGACTAGACTGAATCTGACGTTGGTCTAGCTACGTGCAGTATAACTACCGTTCAAGCGCGAAAGACTATCGATTTATTAGTGTTCAGCTGTCTGTATAGGACTAGTCTAACTGATTGGATAATCTCCGCTCTTATCAGATAGCGTAAGCTGGACAAAAGTAATTTATTGACATTCGTATACAAAGAATGTTTGCTTATTTGTGTCAGGTTTAAAACCATTGCTTAAGAAGAAAGCAATTTCAAAAGTAAGAAGCGCAGGCATCTAAGTTCCTCTAGAATACGACAGGTCCCGAGTCAAACTTCATTACTATTCAAGCGTGTACAAAAGATTTCCAACTAAGAAATGGACCTGCGAAAGCAGTGTTGGCTGAGCTTCACTGTATTTCCCCCAGATTTCACCGGTTACAGTCACTCAGGCCTCGCGCCACCAAGCTTCTCCTTAGTGACCTCCCATTTGTGCTCGTAGTCATAGAATCTGGATGGCTGGGTTGCATCCTTTGGATGCTCAGCCTTACCTGCCTTGAAGAATATCTTGAGGTCAGGGAGGTCCTTGATGTCGAGTAATCGGTTCGGTACCTGCAATAAATTTGTCAGCGTTGATAAGATCACGACTCTAGATTAAGAATACTCACAGCAACAGCTCTCCAATGCAAATGTTTAGCCAGATAGTTAACGATGTGCTCTCTTTCGAGATGCTGAACATCCTTCCATCTGTTGTCATCGCTCAAAGCTCGCTGCAAGAGCTGAAGAGTGACCGGAATTTGGCCCTTAGACAGCTGATGATTATCTTGCTGTTTCTGGCAGTTCTCACAGTTGACACCGTTCTTATTACCTCGTGTCCAATAGTTCGCAGAAAACGTGTGGAGACTGCCCACATGGTCAAGGCTCAACTTGTAATCCGCTGGATCCTTGGGAATGTCTTCTTCTTTACCTATGAAGAAGTGAATGATGTAGCTGCTTCCGTTCAAGGCAAAAAGGTTATAGGTGATGTTGATCACGTAGTCATTGTCAAGACCAACGATGTTCTGGTCGGAGACCTTGTGAATGGCTCTTCGCAGGTGTCCATATTTCTCCGTCAGACGCTTCTGAATTAGCGCGGGGGAAGCCTTCAAGTCGTTGGAGTCCTTTTCAGGTTCAAGGTCGGCATAGGTGTATCCAAGATCAGTCCAATTCTGAACCATGTCAGAGTTCCAGTGGTTGAACTTTGTATCGGTATAGAAGGGATACAAGTTATCCTCGGCAGTTGGATCCTTCGTCTTGTCATAACCTGTGAACCATTGGCCCTTACCATTGTTGGCCTGATAGATGGCAAACTGGCGGTCGACATTGCAGTGATGGAGCCAGAAAATGGGGTCAAAGGCTGCGGTGCCGAGGTCTGCCATATGGCCATAAGTGGCAGTCGGGTCTGTATTCTTGGGCCCGGGTGTCAGATCAGGTTTGTTTGGGTTCCATCCAACCCCTCCAACCAAATCATGAATGTAGTTGTGGATCATCTCGAGGGATAACCAACCACTTGGATCGGAGGCGTCGCCATGTGAAGTGGTGGCAAACTCGGCATAATTGTCAAAGGCGCCTGGCACAAAGAGTCGGCTGACCTGATCGAGAATATTGCCCTTCGTAAAAGCGGGTTCTTTGTTCTTAAGAAGAATGACCGACCAGTCGGGATTCAGTAGGGCCTGGTCAACGAAATCGTTATTTTGAATACCAGCGATAGCTTGAGTTGTCAAGGGATTGGTGAGACCCCATCTGCTGGTACCAGACGTAGAGGAGAGCTTCGGGCAGGCGAATAGCTATGGTCAATGGATGCTATCAGGAGAGGAACTTACTGGAGCATCGTTGAAAATGGTCCATTGCCCAAAACTGGACCGATCATCGAGGGTGGGGACTTGTCCAGCCTCCTTGAAAATGGAAATAGCACCAGTGGTGAATTGATAGAGTGGGTTGGAAGTAGTCTCCTGCGTCTTACTATCAAACCCGACGATGGAGACAGTTTGAGTTCGAACGACGTCCGGTACCCGAGGGTCTGCAGCCCAGTCCCAGAATGGCAATCGCCAACTGTTGGCCGCATCCTGCCACTGACTCTGTTGATCCCCGGGTACCTGAGGCAGGATTTCCTCGGTCATAATCTCCCACAGAAGCTGTTCAAAGAGCAGAACATAAACGCGGTGCCAGGTTGGAAAGAGGATGGTATTGTGGGGACAATAGAATTCCTTGGTAATATCTGGCCCTGCTGTTGGGTTTCCATTTTTATCTACCAGGTAGGACTCAGCTGCCTCAACCGGGACAGGATCGTTATCCCAGGGAATAGCAGGGAGACCATGGATGCCGGCAACTTGAAAGTAAGATTTTACATCTTCGAATGACCTGGCTTGAAAGTTTTGGAGGGCTCGAATATAGAGGGACAGTTGAATAGGGTTGCTTGCGGCCCATTCATTGATTTCTGGACGCGGGTAGACCTTGTTACCGGCCTTGATGCCTGTAATAGGAAGAGAAGTGAAACCGGCCATCTTGCCAGTAGAATAGTTCTTTTTGGAGCAGTTGAATAGTAATGATAGAATGGATGGATATCTGGATGCTCTATCTTGTCAGGGCAGCCTAGCATTGGCTTGTTATATAATCTGTCCAGCTTGGCCAGTGACTCTTATCACATGCAGCTGAAAAGTACAATTCCGCCATGTATCAAATGGATTTCGTCTTACAGTACTGAATTGAGCACCATCACATTTGTGAACTGCGGGGTATTGAGTTCGAGATCATTCTGTCACAGTGCTTTGAGACCTGCATTCCTAGGGTCTTCGTGCTATTGGCTGTAGTTGATACAGCGGTCAGAAAGTCGTACGGTGCTAATCGAATGGTATCTTTGTCTAGACCTCCATCCGTGGCTGATTTGTCTCAGTTGAAAGAATCATATCGTGTCTATATAATTGGCCTGGCTTTGCAGTAGGCTGTTGGAAGTCAGCCGCATCTCACCCTCTTAGCTGAAAACAGATTGTCTTGAACTCTTGTTCAGCCTGTGTAGGTTAGGGATTTGTAAGAACATGCCTTTGGGAATCAAAAAGCTCACTTTGAGACGAATCAAGGCTTGCTATTGCTGGCTGAGTTTTGGTGATAAGTGAGGACGGAATGTAAACCGGTGCGCCTGAAGGGAGAGCTAGTCTCTGGTTTACACCATAGTAAGCTATTTTCGCTGTACCAATGGGAAAGGCCTATCGTGGACTATAGTGCTACCAAATTGCTGTTTCAATGTATTCCCCATCTTTTCTTGGTACAATTACAATCGACACGAATCCATTCGAGTGATAAACCTTGAAAAGAGACGTTGTAACTGTGATACCGGAGATGAATTAAGAATCATTATCTGGCTTTTGATGAATAGATCAAATAATATCACCGAAAGCCACTAATGACAGATTGCATGATGTACGATCATGCGTGTCCGGGGAGGGCAGGATCGACGGACGCAGATGCAACTGGGATATCAAGGCTTGTCTCCGACGTCCCCTCCTTACCAGGAACTCTAGTCACGACGAGCCCACCTGCATCACTGTGTGTCAAGGTAACCCGGTCTGTTCCCAAAGAACCAAAGTCCACCTTGCAAGTTGAGGGGCTATTTTCTAACGCCATAGTGGTGATATCATAACGGTTAAACTCTCCCACCGCGATAAAGAACTTCTTCGATGGTGCGACCTGATATTCCACGCCTGGCTCAGGGACAAAGGTTGCATAAGGTCTGATATTTTGACGCATTGATGAACAAAAGCCAACAACGTACTGGTCTTCTCGTCATCCGTTACTAATGGCCACAATAAAAAAAATATTCTTATGCGACTTACTACATTTGGCTTGTTTGATCGAAAACTCCTGTCCAGTCTGGATGCAAAAGCTGCCCATTTCGCCTGACGCGGTGTTTACCTCCGTTGTAAAGGCAGGTGTCACATCAGAACATTCAATACGTAGCGTGGTTCCGGGAAGAAGCTTTTCCTGCTTGTCTCTGCTTCCGAGGACGACAGGCCGGTAGTCCCAAATCTCAGTGCCAGTCGCACTTGGCCGACTCGGCTGATTTTGGGAAGATGTGTCAGATTCCACGTCGTAAATACCGCATATCGCAAAGAGCTCCTTCGACATTATGAAGCTTGCCTGACCCTGAGGGCCAGCGACGCCACGGACACTGTTGATTATGCGAGTAACAACACCGACAGAGGAAGCTCCTTTGGCTTTGATAATGGGAGCCTCGGCAAAGATGGCATATGACTGCTTGGTGTTGGATTTATTGTTGATAGAAACAACGTAGGAATCCATGTTGCGTTTTAGTAGCTCTAAAGTGATAATGTTGTAGAAGATACAGGAGCATCAAAGAGAGGGGAAGAAGAAAATATTGCAATCGTTAAAATCACGGGAAGATATGTGATGCGGGAACCGATGGAATCCAAGCCAAGCGGGAAACTTGAGAAAATCCTGTTAGTCACGTTTGACTACTTTACCGTATTTAGCTCTCCTGCATCCACGTGGCGTAGATGAATACGGTGTAAAAGATTGTAGCTGATGGTGGAGAAGCAAAAATCAATATCACATGTCCCATCTCTGTTTGTTTCAGTTCTGGCTTTTTCAGCTCAGTAAAATCTGTACACTAAACTCTAAGCGATGCAGCTACGGGTGAGACATTGGAAACATTGGCGCTATCACACGAACTAGCCCGCGCCACAAGTTCTAGATCCCGCAGCGGCCACAGCGGGCCGTGGCCTAGACCCTAACTGGATGATTTAATGGCGATAAAAAGGCTTCTGCATGGTCACATCATAGATTCTGAAAGGCCTGGCCAAGTAGCCTACCACTAAAGTATCTTGCCAAATATTCCATATGCGGAGTACAGAGCCCTGGCTCTGTGCTTAATTAGAACTATGTCTTTGTCATCTGGGCTTTCCTCGCCCAATCCCCTTGCACACGGCCCGGTCGTCTGTTGATAATATGATGAAGGTTTCCTGCCATAAATACCAGGATTACAGCAACACATATCAACAATATGGACCACAAATGAAATCCCACACTTAAAAATCGGCTCCGTCGCTCTTCGTCAACTTCATGTAAAGCCTCATGTATAACCATCGAATATCGTAGCAATAAAAGAGGCGGGCAACATAGTGTCACTACGTTCGAGATAACGGAGGATCTGGGAGGGAAGTCCTCCAGGCGTCCGGCTATATATGCCGTAGCGACAAGTAAAGCCAAAGGGAGTGTCGACGTCAAGTGAAATATCATACTGCCCAAAATCCACCGCCATCCTTGGTTATTGTCAAACAATGCCAAGCATCTTCCAAATAGATGAATTTCAAAAACTGCTATGAGAATTATCAACGTAACTTTGGATGTTGAAAAACGATGGAAAATATCGCGCAATATCAGTTTGATGTTGCTCAGAGTGATGTCTGGGTCTGCTAGTGACACATCTGGTGATAAGATGCCTGGAAATGCGTAATTTATAAGGTTCAGGGTGAAAGAACTGGACTTTTGACGAAGTCGAGCGTCGATATCCGCCATGGTATATAACGCCGGAACAATATATGCGACATTAGTTCCAAGACCACCAGCCACGATGTGCCCAAAGAACCCTCCGTCATAGTCAAAAACACCAGCGCCACTATCTCCGGCACAGAATTGGTGGTTGCGGAGACGGATTGGGTAAACCTCCTGGAAATGGCGCCATCCAGGGAAGTGCATGTATGTTGGAGTAGCCGTGAGATACCCGTGTACCTCTCCCGATTCGCCGAGATAGGCGACAACACCAGCATCTCTGTCACCGATTGTCTCTATCTTGTTCACTGAGAATGGTGGGAGTTCGAGGTCTTGCATCCGGTATGCAGCGGGATTCTCTATCCTTTTTTCTTCAATAAGAGCATAGTCCAGTGATGGCCGGTTTCCTGTCGCTGAGCTAAGAGCCAACTTCCCATACAACCTTAGCCTAGACACGTCCACGTCATGAGGTTCTTCGTCGAGCTCGGTATGGTTGTCGTTTAATGGGCTGGCTGGAACTTCTGAAGGCTCTGAGTTGGAGAACGGGTTTATTATGGCAAACAATTGGGAAACCAGACTGCTTGATGTTTCTGTGTCAAGTGTGTTCATATCAAGCTCGTCCTCGCCGTCACTCATGCCATCGAAGCTGCAATCATCAAAAGCTTTCTGGTGCTGACCTCGCGACTCCGGTGGTTTTCTTTTGGTCGAGAAGGCATGTGCGGCTGTGAGAAGGTAGCTTTTACCACCCGCCGTGATAATCGGTCCCAGCGTGATGGTTCGAAGAGAATAATCAGCCGGATCAACAACGAAAGCCCTTCTTTTGTTGACTTTCTTTCCCAATTTCGGGGAGGCCTGAGATTGAGGCCCTGTACTCTCCACCAATACCGCAAGCTCGGGCGCGCATTTCCTTGCGAGGAGAAGAGTCCTGATTGCTTCTCTGGACAACAGCCGTATGACATGACGGTCCGGCAATGTTGAAGTGTCTCCAAGACCGACGCCAGGATACTTGACCATGATACCACTATACTCTATTGACTTTCGAATAGAACGCCGAAGTTTTGCGTTTATGGAGCATATGAGAACCTTTGGCGCTGCTGTTTCTGGTGTTCGGCCGATCATGTACATGGACCACGAAATAATGTCGCAGGTAGATATAGTCGAAGCCTCAAGGTACTCTTTGATTTCAGCGCTCAAGTCTACGAAGACTGCACGAGCTCTCCCGGCGGCCTCCCAGCATTGATAGCGACCACCGTGTAAAGGACCAACGAGGGCACCCAGGGACTCTTCGGGCGAATCCCATGTGGCGGGCTGGAGTTGAATGACTTGCTTGCTTAGTAGTCTTGAGAATAACATTATATACCGTGAGGCAATCAAGTCCATAGATTGAGTAGATGCTATTCCATGAAGGGGGGGATAAACTGTTAGTGTGAGAGGTATTATAGGATAATGCCTAGCCGCCAGGTGATAAACAATTAATGTCGTGCAGGTCAGTAACCCTCTTGTAGTGTGTTGCAAGCTTAAGGCATTTGGACTACCCCGCAAATCTGCTGCTGGAATGATATGGGTGGCGGCGGCTGTGTTTGCGGCCTCCAGACTGGCGGTCTAGAACGCCTCGCAACCCCCTTCGTAGGCGTGGCTTGAAACTCCGTCGTCTCTCGGGGGTTCCACGCGCAACTGCGAAGAGTGGCTAATTTCCTATTGCCAAGCACGCGACTTGAAAGTGTAGATAATATTAACAAATCTGATTTGTAGCTACTCTGAAGGAAGAATACAGTCCGCCCAAGCCCTCTGAGGCCTAGTTTGGATGGAACGCCTTGTAGACCTGCAAAGCCCCTTCAATTGACTGAACCAATCCAAAGAAAACGGTCAAGATGAGGACAAGAATCGCAACCCAGAACGTATACCACTGAACCCCGTTCCTGCGATCATGCCACCACCGTGAAATAGTGTTTGGTCGAGCCTCATCAAATACTTGCTTCAGAATGATCAAACGGTCACGCCAGAAGGTGAAGCTTTCTGGTTGTCGCTGGTCGGCATTCAATTGCCTAACCTGACTCAGATAAGAGTCGAGTCCGTGAAGTGATGCTTCGCGTTCGTACCATGCTTGGACCTTCTTATCCCACTTTGGAAAGAGAAGGGCCATGGTATTCAAGGTCTCGTCGAGAAACTCCGGGCTATAGAGTGTAGAGTCCCTTGCGATAGTCAGTTACGTAGCTAAAAAAAAGATCGTTCTTACTTACTGTTGCTGTCGTTTGAGAAACGAAGCGTGATGGAATATAGCAACGCTCTTGTCATCGTTCATCAGACGCAGGTGATCCGCAAGATTGTTCGTCCAAATGATGTCGATTCCAGCAATAACACCCAAATTGAAAGCATTGAAAATCTTATCCAGCTTCACATTCTTGGGACTCAGAACCGGCGTCGCTTGAAACGTGTGACTGAGTAAATCTTTCAAGCTTTCACTCAACCATTCGACCTTTCGCGAGCCAGAAAACGCATACGAGAGGTTGCCGATCTCGACCATAGTTAACAGACGGGCCGCAAGGTCGATTGAGTGATCATTCCCACCATCTTCTATTCCAACGTGTTGACGGATCTCATCGGGGGTTTGCTGCACTTTGGCCAGCTCAGCTATCGTCATGATGTCTTGATGTGTTTCAATCGACACATGAGTCCCTCCACCGTGAAGCGCGATGAGCTCGCATTGCTGAACGTAGTACTTGAAGTAGTAGTTGAGGCTGGGCTTCACTTCAGTGGGGGGAGTATTCCAGAGAGCAGCGGCGATGTCTTGCTTGACTTCTCCACAGAGCTCTGTAGAGCTTAACTTCTGTGCAAGCATGGTGGTTGTTGATTTGGAGTGTTGAGTGGTTCAATTTCATGACCTTTCTTGGTCTCTTATTAGTGAACCTGCATGTACAGTTACGCTAGGTTCAGCTGTAGTGGGCTGTGCAGAAGTACAGCCAGCTTGGTGTTACCTGAACGAGGCGCAGGAGGAAGCCTTGTCGTGGTTGGCTTGTGTGGCGGGTGGCTTGCAGCACTAGCTATTCCTTGTTTCCGGAAAGGGACAAAGCGGTTTACATACTACGACTTGAATCAGCTTCTGTCATTTACATTTACAATTAATTTACAAAGTTATAAAAACGAGTCCTACAATAGGACTCTCAACTTAAACGTTGCACTTTCCAATCGTCCGATCGTGGACCGCTGTTCAAGTCCTTCATGTAAACTAGCTCCGTCTCGTCGTCATATCTCTGACCAAACTCCACCTCGTATGTTCGGTCGCGAGTGATACCAACCGGGTCGATGCGTGTGCGAGGGGCCGTCTTGTCAGCCTGGGAGTCCGTACCCAGGGGCGCTGGGAAAGAACGGTTGTCGCCCGACCTGCCCTTGTTGAAGCTGTTGCTGTCGTGTTGGTAGTAATTGCGTGCTGATGATCCGCCAAACATGGGGAAGAGCCGGACGAGGAGAACTCGGAAACTCGGGAGACAGGCGCAGACTACACCAGTGGCGATTTCGATGGTGGACCACAAGTCGAACTCAAGATATTCCCATGTCGCGTTGTTCGCACCGGATCCTGCGCTAAATTTGATCGTAGCTCTAAGACGTAGGATACTCACGATAGTGACGCTAGCCATCTGTTAGTGACAATCTCTTGCTCAACCTTGCAAGGGGTTTACTTACAAGGTGCCGACGCTGAACATGATTCCAACTCCAATCTTCTTCTTCCAGTCAAGGTTCATCTTCTTCAACTGTGAAAGTGGAATACTCAGGATCCAGGCGTCAAGGGCAATAGTAAATGCCCCACTGGACCAAGTCATATAGTTGATGCTTAAACAACTCCCCGTATCTTCTTTGTGCTGCCACCTGTTCCAAAACAGGTTGATGGGCCGGCATTGGAAGACGGTGAGAAAGATGTATACCAAGCCGTAAAGACAGTTAAATATAACGGTAGCCCACAGCGCTCTTCGGACACCCCGTGTAGGAAAGATACGTAGAAAGAAAAATATCATAGCCAACTTCAAAAATGTCTGCATGGTGAAATACAGGATAGTCATGATATAGAAGTATAGACCAAAGTTGGTAATCTGGTCAGGCTGTACGGTCCAGATGTCACGTCCTAAACCGCTTGGGACTAGACCATGCGCATTGATAGCGATGCAAGGGATCACAATAAGCATAGAGAGCCCTATAAAAAGGTCATCGAGACCAAAAGGGAGCTTGAGGAAGAACTTGGTTGCGAATCGTTGTACGACAAAGAGACCTGCGAGAATCCCCATTATGGCGTTGATGACGAGGAAGCTTCGTTGGCGGTTTCTGATAGGTTGATTACACATTGTCATAGAAGCATTTTTGGTAGCTGATGTGTGTTAGCGAAATCATTGTACCTCGAATCATGCTGGACTACCCACTTAAAGATTCCTTGATGGTGCAAGACGTTAAGACACATTTCTCAATGTCAGCTTGGAGTTGCTCGTTTTTGCATGTACATTCTGTGTCAAACAGATCGCATGTTGACGTTGCGACGGACGCAGCCATACATTTTAACTGTTACTGTTAGTCCATGCGTCTACTGAAATGTTCGATCACAGGTATACTTACAGCGCATGGTGGTATGGTGGCCAAGATGGCAGAAGAATCGGAAGACTGTGCCAAGACTAATGGCGTGGAAGCCACCACAAGGGCGAGCAAACCGTTGAAGAGCCTCATTTTGGAAGGCAAAAAGGAATGTGAGACAAGTCTGAAGCCGTGACAAGCATGGGGGGCATGCTCTGTATTTACATTCCAAGGCGGGCAATGGTTTCTTTCGGGACTCTAAAGCACACTACATGCAGGGGCAATTATATCGAAAAGGACCGAGGCGAATTTTAGTAGTCTGAAAGAGGCTTGGCGTCCTGATTATTGTCGACGCTACACTGAGGAGGCGTAACAGGGCGAGTCAAGACTGATTAAATCCTCCGATCCGCGATAGTCGATTCCTCCAGTTCGGTCGATGCTCCGGACTGCCCTAGCCGCGATAAGCCGAGACGGTTCTAGGATGAGGCTAAAATGGACCTAACCTTACGCTCAGACGTGCACAGGTAAATTTTAGATTCAATGGTTTAAATGTTCTGACTCGGTTTCATGGCTAGTGACCAGAATGGTTCGATTTACAATGAGATCAAGTCCAACATCCGGTCGTCCGGTAGGATAAGGTCCCAAGATTCTGGGAACTTGTGGATCCAGATATGTATTGCTATACCAGTACTGATAAATTTAAGTTCAGTGCAACTTTCACGTATTTCTAGCTAGTTACCTGTGACGATTTAACAGTACATTCGTACCATATTACTCTTGGATTATTACCTTAAGTGCCTTTACCTGTAGAATGCTTTTTTTAAATATGTAGCAGTTACCGCTCAGTAGCAGAAAGTCAACTGAGTCGAGATGTAACTACCGACAAGCTAAAGAAACGCTAACTTTAGCTAGAGAAGCATTAAACCATTGCCACCCGATAGCTTACTACAGACTATGTGGGACAGAAGATAGCTAACGAATTCTTTACTCAAGGGGGTTAGCCTCAGATATTTACAAAGCATTCAGTCATCTGGGAGAGCTTCCATTTCAAACATGATAAGACCCGTTTACTTATTGGTACGGACAGTTGGTCCGGGGATGTGTAGCGCCCGGATCTGCAGACCCGCAGCCCACCTTACAGCTGGGTGCTTCAGTCTTGTCCATTCTTATAGGCTGCCATCATAAGGCTGGTTCAATGGATAATAAGGGACAAATATATAGCAGTAGGTGGCTCCAGACTGGCTCCTTATTGTCGTCAGGTGCATTACGTACCAAATCCACACTAGGGTTGATATGACTGCGCTTACCCTATTTTCATTCTTATTAGCCAATGGTCTCAAAGGGTAAAGGGTGATATTTGCCTTCTCAAACATCTACAGCCACAGTTCTCCCCAATTACATCCCTTACGCACCTGCCCCGCCCAGCCACAGAGGAAGTCATAGACCAGGCGTGTTACACCACCGAGTTTCCCAGCCTTGCTTCTTCCATCCAGTACAAAATCTAATACTGCTGCTGCTGAAAACATGATTCTGTTGTAGAAATAACTAACTAGTAAGATCTTTCCGCCTCTTTCTGCAAGGCTTGCAAGCAGTTATTGTAAATATTATATGCCAGCATCTAAATGTTATATTAGCGGTTCAACCCTGTTATTATATTATCGAACGCTAATTAATGTATTAACCGTCCAGTACTCTCAACTATCCTAGAGTAAAGCCTATCAATAACACAGTAGATATATAAGCACAGTAATTGATAACACAATAACCTTT
>QHHG01000370.1:0-15937 GCA_004367055.1 Fusarium sp. NRRL 66335
GTTCATAAGTGAGTTGGCCACCCAAGTGAGTTGGCCAGTACACTTTTCACCTTAAAAGTCATTTTTTAAATAATTCTTAAAAATTCAATTTAAGATTAAAACAGCTAAAAATTAAGTAATATATATATAAGTCTTAAAGTAAGCTATATTAATATCCCAAGCTTTTTAATAAAATCCTATAGTTATAGCTATAAACTTTAAAGTCTATTTACACTGTAAAATACACTGTATTTTAAGGTTTTCTATATAAATTAAAATACCTAAAAGTCTTTTAAAAATACTCTTAAGTAAAGCTAAGTATACTATTCTATGAATATATTTTATTTAATTTTTATTTAATTCTTTTAAGCTTTAAGATGCTATAGGGTAAGCTATTATTAGCTGTACAGTATGCTGGCCAACTCACTTGGGTGGCCAACTCACTTATGAACTACGTTATATAATAACTTAATACTTAGGAAGAAGAATAAAAGCCTATAACTTATAAGGCCGGGCTTTTATAAACAGTTTACTAAGTGCTTAGAGTATCAGGGCTCAGATTCAGTAATACAGGTTTTAATACTACAGATAGGCACTATAGGAAAGTCTGGTCACAAGCTGTGATAATATACTTAATAGTATCCTAACTACTATTCAATCTTTGCCAGGCGGTAATTTAGCTCCCTTAGCTCAGGGTTAAAACAATTCTTCCATTGTGGATACTTTGTATAGTGGGCTTCAATAAGCTCATGCAGTCGAGTTTCCATGTAGCGAATAACCTGCGCCAGCTTCTTTCGTTTTTCAACGAGGCTCTCCTCGTCCGATGAATACTCAGCTTCCTCCCCCCCTGAGTTCGAACTAGAATCACTAAAAGACTGAATTGCAATGTGTCTTTGGTGCCGTCTTTTGCGACGTCTCTGTTGACTGTGTTGAAGATGGTCGTAGTTCTCTAATTGCTTCCGCAAGAACCACATACACTCCCTGGCGTGATTGCATTCCTCAAACGTCTTGGCGACTTTTATCTGTTTAACCGGGCACCATCGGTGTGGAAAATAACCCTCTGTGGAGTTTTCTAGTTCTAGTATGGGCGCTGAGAAAGTGCTTTGGGTCGGGCTGGCTGATACTTGCTCCCGAAGGCGAAGCAGTTGTACGTAAAGCTCATCCTCAGATAGTTGAATTAACTCCTGCTCAGGCTCTATAACATAGGGCATATAGTTGTGGGAAATCGAGTTGCTTGCTAATTGCCAGCCGTCAATAGGATGATGTTGGATGCTGGATGAAGGCAAGGGATGCGCAATAGTTCCGGTCTGGCGGGATCTGGCGTAGTACTTGATGAGTCCCGGATGTGCAATAGGCCACCAGATGAACTGTTTTTCCTCTTTGTCCTTGCGGATAAAACCCCGGCTGTGTGGGTATGGGAGGATCCAATGGCTACCGAGAAACGACCGTTTCAACTCCTGACGCCATTTCCGCGCGCCACCCTTACCCCTAATGGTTTTGATGGCATGGAAGCTCTGTTGGAATAGCATACGGTATGGCTTCTCGTCCCATCCTTGCCGCTCGAAATGATCATCCTTTGATTTCCAAAGCCAGGCAAATAAGACGTCGATGTTCTTGACTGCTAGCCGATTTCCTTCTGCAAGGTGAAGTGGCTGGTGGTCCTTGAGCATGGCGTTGTTAACACTGTGATAGCAGAGGGGGATCTCTCCTGCTAATGCGGATTCTAGGTATTCTGGCTTTAAAGCTGACCTGGCGTGAAAGAAGACATCCTTGCGAAAGGCGCATAGGCACAGCTCTCGGAGATATCTTTCCAGGAAGTTAAGGCAAGTAGGAATTGAGCTGAACTCAAGCATCCACTGGTATGCCTTGTTGACTCGGATAAAATCGATTCGTACATCGCGGACTTGGTGATACCGAGCGCGGTATGCATTCTGCATCGATGGGTTATTAAACATCATGTAAGCCGCATGTGGTTGGCGGAAAGTAAGCGTATTCCAATCAATCTTATCAAGGAACCAAGCATAGCCATACTTTTCCATAGTGAGCTTGAACCCAAGACCTTCGTGGCGGCGAAGTCCGTTTGGTTGACGTGCATCAGGTTGCTGACGAACATCTTGCCAGCAGCCACCGACCTTCTGTATCAATCCGCCTGTATATGAGAATCGGAGACAGCGGAGAAATATCAGCATGATCCTTGTGTGTTCCCAAGTCACAAAGTGTGGGTCTTGAAAGCTGTATACCATCTCGAACCCCAAGCAGAACTTATTAATGTTCCACCGCACCCATCGAAGTAAGGTATCACTCGTGAAGCTATATTATGGTGAGTTGTCGTCTGTGGGTATGATCAGACGCTGTTCATGAAGTTCTCGGGATCTCATCTGACTGTCGATAGCATAAAAAAGCTCTTTGGAAACACGATGCTCCGCCCTGATGCCGAAAGATTTCTGCATAGATCCCAATAAAGCATAGTGACATCGAAGCTTTGTGTAAAGGTATGCCTTAATCAATGCAGCCGGCTGGTGACTGAGGCCGCCTCCAACAAGTTCTCACGTCTTTCTCAGCTTCTTATCAAGAGCAAGGGTCTCGATGGCTGTATTTGTAAACGGGTATACATTTCCTGCTGCAAACACTTCCTTGATACTGGAGTAGAATTGAGAGTAAAGAAGACCAGCAGCTCGGCGTGAAGAGCGCTTTCCAGTCTCAATGGTTAAACTTCCAGTGTCTCTAAGCATACTGAACGGATAAAAGACCTGCTTTTGGGTCCCTCTATCGTTGGCAGGCCTATTATTGACTTGGGAAGCATATGATTCCAGGCGGCATCGCCGGCAGAGCAGTGTTTCCGCTCGTTTCTCTGTTGGGCTATCCATGACCCCAGCTGCCAGTTGGCTCCATGGCACAACCCGAGATGCCTGTTGGGGGCAAGTTTCTTTCCCAATATCAAAGGAGACCTCTGTCGTGGTATACGTCTCGTCGACTGCGCTGGTCCAGTAGTTTCGAAATCGTTTCATCATCTTATCCCAGGTAACGTCTTTTGTAAGGACCTTTAGGTTCTTGCCTTGGAGAAGAATAATGATGTCCTTAAACTGCTGAAACCCTGGATCTTGAATGGCAGTGGTAATGTAGGCCCAAACATCTTCTAATGCATCTGGCTGCAAAAAGTATACCAGTCGTTGCTCGCGTCCAACCGGGTGCACACGTTGCGAGGGGCCCTCTACTCCGCGAGCGGTAGAATTATATCGACCGTGGTCATAGCTCGAGGGGTAGTGCTGAACATGCGCTGCGCTATAGCATTCATATATCGCAGGAAGAAGAATGCCATCCATCAATAGCCGGAAGTCTTCATCTCTGATCTTGCTGCACTTTTGCTCTTCCCGATATAAGTTTGGAAATAGAAGATACAGGGATATATCTTCAAATCCGATAAGGCGACCGAATGTATAGTGTGGAATGTGGTGTACGGGCCGGTGAACTTGATGTTGTTTCCTATTCGTATCAGTATATGTGACTGGGATCGATTGAAGGTGGAGATCAGACTGAAGATCAGATACAGCCATCTGGGTAGGCGACCAGTGAATTCCTTGCTTAGCAACGGCAAGGTTAGATGGAAAGGCCACGACGCTGTCTATATCAAAAGGAATTCCGGCATGATCGGTAACTCTCTCATCCTCATCTAAGTAGACATATGGGACCTTGTCTCTGGAGTCGATACCACAAAAGACCTGTCTTCTGGATTCGGGGCTCAGTTTTCCCGTCAAGTCATCTTTCTGGCGCGCAATAGTGTCGCTACCAAGAATCTCTGGGCCTAATTCAGGTGTAAACTCTAGGTATTCGAAGAGGCTGATATGGTAATTAGGATCTTCCATATGGCGAGTTTTTGCTGCCTGGTGGCACTCGTTGCAGCATCCTTGAAATTTAATGAGCTGTTCTGCTAGCTCGTGTGCGAGATGCTGAATTGGACATGGCTCGCCGTCCCCCACTTGGGGAGAGATCTCCGGGATTGCATCAGAAACAACATCTTGAACCGAGTCAGGATCCGGATGATTTGGAACAGCTGCCGCATCTTCCGTATGAGGGGCAGATCCGGTACTGGGTATGCTTTGTTCGTTGGTATCTCCAGGTACCTGAGGATCTATTGCGAGTAAAGACGGTGAGGACATAATCGGTGCTGATATGAGAGGCTCATCATGATCAGCGAATACTCCCTCAGTGATGGGTTGGAGTGGGGGACTAGGTGGAGGCAGGAAGTTGCTGATGTCTTGTTCTTGCAGCTGTGCGAATGTACTCCTCTGTGAGTTATCTAACTGCTGGACGGGATAGTGGAAGTGATGAAAATTGCTATAGGGTAACCCTCCATCTCCGGCCGCTGCCTTGGGCCGTTTGTTCCGCTGGCGTTCATAATCTGCTGCCGCTTTGTCCTTGGCTGTAATACTTGAGACCGACGACGAGGTCAGCAACTTCCAAGACGAATATACTAACAACTAGCTAGAAGAACTGATGGAAATATAAGTAAGGCAAGTCTCAAGCTCCTAGTATATAGTTTTATACTATACTAATAAGTTTTAAGTTCTATTCAGTGTCTAGTTTGAGTCGGTAAGTATATGATGGTGACCAAAGCGATTTGGACCAAATTTTACTACCCCGCAACCCCATTTTGGTGGGCGATTTGACCCAAATCGCCTCTTAATAGTTCCTAGGGTTGGAGGACCCAGCTCTGTTATAAGATTGTTTGTCATAACTTGGCTGGCTGAGAGGTGCGGACTCTTGAAAACGGTCTGCAAAATATCTTGAAGCATATGCATATGAAAGGATGTAGGAATCCGAGCAGAAGCTTTACGCGATACGTTATTCTGTGTACGGTCAAATCTCGACGTGTAACCAAGGCCCAATCATAAACCAATGTCTTACCCCTGCAAAAGTTAAACCTACCCCTCGGCTAGTGACTTTGGTAAATTCAATTCTACCCCTGGTTAAAAATCAAGTCAACCCCATATAATGTGGGGCAAAATCAATCAATTCTAGTAGAATTGATTTTGGTATGTAGGACTAGGTTGACTGCTATAATTGCAATCTATGGTATAAATACAAATAAGAGACTAAGAAAGGTAATTAAAAGAATAAGACTAGCTAGTGCATTACTCCAGAGCCTTACAGGAAGACTCCTGTGCACGAAAATGCGTACCCTGACATAGAAGCCTCTAAGTTAGTGAAGGACTTACCCCCGTTCTGGTCTAAGCCTTTCCTTTATAGACCAGCCCCATTATGCCTCTGCCATATAGCTCTTCAACCAAGGTGCTGCTGAATTTCTTGTTACGTCCACTCCCAAAGCTTTTCTCGGAGATTCTTATCCTGGGTAAGTTTACTTCCTTTGCCCTTTACACCAACAGGATGGTAGAAAACACCACTTTCAGCCTTGGGATCGGCGATTGCCCACAACTGATTCAAGGCACCCTTGGGAGCGTCGACGGCCACCAACAAGTTAGACAGACGAGTCATCGTTCCCAGTAACAGGCTGCTTTCGACGGCCGGTATGTTGAGGTTTGTCCGTACAATCCCTGGATGGACACTGATGATTTTTATGTTTGGATGTCGTTCAGCGAGGGCTGCAGCGTAGTGAATATTGGCAAGTTTCGATATACCATAGCGAGCTATGGTGCCAATGTTAGGCATCGTGGTCTTGAACTGATTAAACTGATAAGGATCTTTCGGAGCCATGGTCTCTCCGGCCGACGCCAGGAAGATTATTCTCGCGTCAGAATTGATCTTAGTGGTTTCTTCGAGAACTGGGAGGAGAAGATATGTAAGGAGAGCATGCCCCACATGGTTTGTACCAACTTGAATCTCATAGCCTTCTTTAGTGAGGCCCTCAGGCGTCATCATGATGCCAGCATTGTTGACAAGAATATCGAGTCGGGTAGAGGATGCCTGAAACTCCTTTACAGCAGATTTGATGCTCGAAAATGAGGCAAGGTCCAGAGCTAGAAAAGATACTGGATCGGTTTTAGATCCTTGATTTTGCAATTCGCTAACGGCTTGATCGAATTTCGCTTTGCTGCGACAAGCAAGGAAGATCCTTGCAGGGTTGTGTTTTAACAGCTGCCGAGCGGTTTCAAGCCCCAATCCAGAGTTACCTCCGGTGATCAGGATGACTTTACCATTAAGGCTAGGTATATCTGTGTCTGGATTGAATTTGTTGAAGCCCATTTGATCTAGAGGACACTAAAGCTTGAAGTGGATGAGGAGAAGGATTGGTATAGGGACATTCTAATAAGGATGGGTGAAAGCTCGTATTAATATAATTCGTACTGTCGGGCTCGGGCTATTAGTTCGTTCCCGTAGAGCTCTCATAACTCCGATGCTAGACTGTCTTAGAAACTATTGTGCATAGAGTTTAAGTTTTCGGTAGTCGTATATGCGTGGCTGCCGGACTTGGGCTAGTTAACTCCGAGACTAGACAGAATTGGAAACCTAGTACTACAGTCTAAAATCAACTCTAGTAGAGTTGATTTTATTGACCCACCTTAAACCTAGTAGGGTTGATTATTACCAGGGTGTAGAGTTGATTTAACATTATTCTATATACAGGAATAGTATTCTATATACAGGAATAGTAGTGCTGATTAGAATAGGGGTTTGCCCGAGAACGCGACGCGTTCTCTTGCGTAAAGTGCTATGGAGGCATAGCATACTACAAGATGGTTTCATTATTAATTAAAGCACTATCGTTATTTAGATCTTACTACCAGCTATGAAAATCAATATGACAGCTTCAAACTTGCTCATTCAGTCCTCTTGTTTCGAGATTGGTTGTCTGCATTTGTTAGTTCGTCACAAGGGGCATCGCACACCTAATGGTCCTGTGCATTAGCTACGTGGTCAGCTGCCCACTATTAAGCCTCTGTGTCCGGACTAGCATATGTCGAAGTCTGCCTTGCTCACCCTATCGAAAGGGCTGTTGTGGCTGCAGCTGGTCAAGCAAGCCGTTTTTAAGTCTTCGACAGGGCTTGCATCAAAACCGAAAACCGCAATGACTTGACATTGCTTTCTCTTTCCTCTGGTAGCTTCAGTAATTGACAAAACCGGCCGGTAATGCAGAAAATCTTAGGCTAGCTAGCTCTATCACATGATAGTAGTTTCTAATATCCCTCAGCAGTCCACCTTTTAGCTCACGTTGATACCGGAAGTGGGATTTGCAGCCGGCGCTGGGTCGAATAGCTGCCTGATAAAAGCGACAGAGCAGCATCTAAGACTGCTTATTCAATCATATGTAACTTAGGGTTAGGGTTAGGGTTGGAACAGCCCAGCTCTGTGAAAATATTACTTGCTATGAATTGACCCGTCGGGAGGTTTTGGTTCTTGAAAGTTATCTGCACAATGCTCCGAAGTACAAAAGCTTGGAGAAGTCTGAGCAGGAGCGTTACGCGGTGCGTTCTGTGTATGGTTAAAATTCGACGTGTAACCCTGGCCCAAGCACAGACCAGAGGCGATCCCCAGCAAAATTTAAGGCTACCCCGCGACTAAATTCCAAGCTGTTCTTGGCACAGTAGGGAATAAATCAGAGATAGACAAGCACTTAGGAAGTGACAGTTAGGGGTACACGACAATTAGGAATTGAAGAGTAGGGTCGGATAGCTACTTGACATAGCAGGCAGATAAGTATCTGATACTCCTGATTAAGCTGTACGATGTCCTCCACTGCTACTTGATGTCGTCTCTTTAATTACGGTGATAGAGAGCAAAGAGAGAAGCAGTCTTGTTGTTTTTCTCTGTTAATTGACGTCACCTTTACTCTGCGTCGCGCTAACCCCACGCGGATACCAGCTAACCCCAAGTGTGGGGTTGGGGTTATTTTCAGCCAATCAGCCACCCGATCGGGCATCTGACTATTGACCATAAAATTTTAAGCGAGATTTTCCATTTTGGTGGGCGATTGATGATGAATCGCCTGTGAATAATACCTAGAGAAGCACTATTACCCAGCCATAACATATATTCCTGACACGTCTTGAATGACTGGTTAAAGTGCTTTAAGAACCATCTAGTGCGGCCCGGTCGACTAAACGCACTGTAGCATAGAGGTATTACTATATCTCGGAATCGGCATGACTTATCCCCTTGGTACTCTGGGTCTGCGGCTCGGCAGATCTCCTGCGGTTGAAAGCATGTCCAGCAGACGGTAAAGCGGTCCATCCATTCTCTCCCCCTCTTCCTGCAATCCTGAAGTGCTTTCGTCTTAGCTCGGATCCAGTCGAAGCGTCGGGCGCAGGCAGTTGCCGTGTGCTCGAAAGGTCTCCCTTCCACCCGACAATAGAGACAGCAGCTTCTCATTGTCTCGAGATCCCTCTTATAACGGCTCAGTTCTCTGTCACATACCTCAACCTGACGGAGCACCTCAGCAGGGCCAGTGAATGTCATCATCTCGCCCGTGGCAAGGCCAGTGCTGCTGCCCTCGGCCTCACCGTCATCATCCTGGTCCTGGCTCACGGTCTCGGATAGAGGTGGAGGTGGAGGTAGGCGGAACTCTAGGGTAGGCGGCCGACGTTGAGTATGAGATGCAGGACAAACACCGCAGAGCTCATCACTTTCCATACACCACCGCCAGTCAGATTGCGCATCAAGGAACTGGCTTAGAACTCCACGTAGACAGTGTTCCTGTGTGAGATATAGCTGCATGGTCTCCTTATCTGCCCCCAGTCGTTGGTCTAGCTGTGGCTGCCAGGCTGCGCTAAGTAGGACGATCGACTCGGCTGTCTTCCCATCCCGGCCTGCCCTGCCTGACTCTTGGGAAAAATCCGTTAGGAGGGTTGGGTATCGACGTGCATGACTAGCATGATATGCGGGTAATCAAATCCAGGACCTAGCGCCGATGTCGCCACGATGATGGGTGAGTCGGCAGCCGTCAGCCATTGCTCTATGATCGCCTTCTTCTCTTCCTCCGTGCCAGAATCGGCCGTATATGATAGGCAGCCGAGCATGTCAGCAAGCTCCGCCACAAGAGCCTTGGTCGGGCAGTAGATGATGATTCGATCCCGTTGGCTCTCGATCAAGTCTGACCGGGCCCAGTATGCTTGTGCCAGTTGGGTGGCCCATTCGCAGAGGTTGCCTGGCCCGTGTTTCCGACATACGCTGTATCGAATGTTGGGACGGTTTGTTGACTCCCTGATGATATGTGGCCGTACTAGCTTGTTATGCTTGAGGAAGTGCTCTTGGTATGCCGGCGGCAGTGTCGCCGTTAGCCACACGGTCTGCGTGCGCACTCGACGCACATGCCATCCGAGCTGCGACATGCTCCGCCGGTATGTTCCCGCCGTGATGGTGAGGTGACATTCATCAATCACGATTCGATCTAGGCACTGCCTATCGCACAGTCGAATGGCATACTCGAGGAAGCTCTCGGTGCAAGCCGCTTCAGCTGACACGAGGACGATGGGCGCGGATCTTGTCGAGCCGGGATGCCAGACATGATGCTTTACTGCGGCTTTATCCAAGCGTTCAACCATATTGCCGCGTAGAGCTACGGTGGGCAGGATCAGTATGGTTGTTCCAGCTCCAGGAACCGTGGCCCCGACTGTAAATATGAGTGTCTTGCCGGATCCTGTCGCGAGGACGACGATGACCTGCTCGGCGGCGCGGGGACCTAGAGTCGCCAACAGGGCGTCTCGTTGACCAGGCCGACGCAGCTGAAGCTGTGGGTCATTCTGTAGGCGGCGAGCGATCAAGGTGATCTCGGATTCCTTTGCCGTCGGCCTTGTGTGGAATCGAGTTTTCTTGCAAACCTGGAGTAGCAGCCCTTGTGACTGTGTCACCGAGACTATTCGCGGACGCTTACCCTGGAGCACCTGGTCGATCTGAAATAGGGTTCGCCAGCTTTCCGATGCTCGGTAGGCCCGATGAAGCAGGTTTATCGTCGTCAGGGTGGTTATAATAAGTCCACTAATAAGATTAAATAGCTATTTAAGGGAAATAAATACAGTATGTAGCAATATCTACTCTCTGTCCTCACTTAATTCAATTTCAAAATATTTAATCTTCCCTTTCGCCGATAAGAACATCTGGAGGTAACAAGACTAGAACTTATGCAGTCATTGCGCTAAGATAGGCGCTATTTTCAGGTCATGGATAGTCAAGTGATCCCTGATCTTATTATCAGAAATTGTAAAATAGGATAACCCAGGGGTTTCGAGACAGATGTTGCAACGAAAGCCTTTGAGAACAGTGAGGCCCTTTATTTGAGGCACGCTTCTCGTCGGGATATGAAGCTTATCAAATGAGCATAACTTGTACGTCTGGAATCTCCCTATTAAAGCTTTGCAGGCCGACCCAGTAATTCGATGTACAGAATTAAGGTGGCTGGCTATAGAATGACTTTACTCCTTGTTGAATCATTGACCCGCACGAAACACATATCAGAATCTGATACTGGGCGTTGTAGATAAAGTCGTCACCGAGTGTATCTGCATCCCCGGCTGTTATGGGATCGCCTTTCTTGACTCTCTTTGGCTACCGTTCTAATAGCTCAGGCTCAGCGTGTATCTCATCCCGGTTCTAGCTGCAAGATACCAGCTCTGTACTCTCGGCGTTCCGTCGGTCGTATTGCTGATTCCAATCCTGCCATAATTTTAACAGTCGGTAATACATCTCCAAGAGCTCCAGCTACAGCCTAGATGGGAGCGCTTTATCAATTGCATACAATGTAAGCAACATTCGCGGATAGTGACCGGCCCCAGCTGCAAACATCCGCAGCGGATTGGTTGCTTCCACAGGAGAGTAGAAATTTGCATTCTCAACGAGCTTGCTGATATATCGCTTGGCGATTGCAAGTGCAGCCTGTCTGTATAACGATAGAGTCCATGGTGTAGCGAGATCCTGGGTCAAAGACCTAAGAATGCTGGAAGCTTATGTAGAGGTAAGATGTCTGTTCTTCCCGTGTGGATCGGGAAAGAAGAACTCGCTATCGGACTAATAGGGTACCTTTAGCTGTTTTGCGATAAAACCCAATACGGGACGAATAATAGCGAGATATTGTAAGAGGCTCTGGCTAAGTTCCTTAGGAAGATACCAGACGATATAGAAGGCGTAGTTATTCAATACCCTTGCTTTATTATAGCTGATAATAGTAATTATATGGCCCCCACGAAAGAAGACATTCCGAATAGCAGGTATTATATTAATATACCGAATAGTAGTTATCTCGGTACCCCTTCCGGGTAACCCTCCCGAAAGATGCAATGCAGCAAATGTCAGCTTACTAAGGTCTATACCAGCATTAAGATATGCTATACAGGTGTCAACCTGCCAGTCCGTATCTTTGATAAAAGGTTTGCCGCGAAAGCCTGACGATCTCAGGGTATCTGCTAATTTCTCCCAAGTGTCCGCTAGCTTGTTCCTTGGGTCTTGTATAAAAGACCATCCGGCTTTTCGGCAAGTAAGGTCATCTTAGATCTCATCCATATCGATATCCACTTTAAGCCCTAACATCATCTCGTCTACCCGCTCTCTCACGAGTTTAATGGCTTTATAATAGGTCACGCAAAATTCAGAAAGCTTAAACTTGATATCATATCCGATTATAAATGACTTCCCGTCTGGGTCCCAGGAGAGGTTTCCGGGGATACCTTCTCTCTTAATAATTGACCTAGCAAAGGCTTTAAGCTCAATGATTTCTCCGAGTAGGGTATAGCAGCCTCGAATCAAGTACTTCTTGCGAATCGCATCCAAGCGGTCAGGCTGCGATGGATAATGATCTCGACGAGGCCATTCGTAAACCAGAGTAGAATAACTGTAGACCGGCAGGGCATATTCGAGGAATAATAATCGGCCAACCCAAATCAATCCTGCTAGCTCACTTGTAGAATTATGGGCCAGGTGGAAGGCAAGGGATTGTTGTCGAATGCCCATGACAGCAGTAAAGTAAATAATAGTCAAAGATGACATGTTTCCAGCGGGATCTTGATATGTCTAGAACATCATCGATAATTGGAATAATTCGCCCACCCTAGTTTTGGCCCACCCCTGGCTTTGGCCCGCTCTATTTAGCCTAGATCGCACAACTGGTACATCGACGTAACTAGGTCACAACAAAGTCAAATTAAATGGTAAAAATACAAGGAAAATCGTATTTGGCGCTCTTTAGTCGCTTTCTTCGCCTGCACTTGAATCTCGCTCCATATAGCATTTTGTTGGTCGCCGACTGCGTGCCGACCGTCGAGCCAGTGCCGGCTCCTCTTCCGACTCAGACCTACTCTCCCCCTCCACGATAATGACCTCTTGTACCGCGTTTCTTGCCTTCCGAACACGTTGTTGAGGCTCTCGATTAGCTTGCGCAAGTATCTGCGCAAGGCTTGCAAAGCGCTCGTTCGGATCTTGGACGATTTTACGACGTTTAGCCGGTTTTGCCTGGGCGAGTTGCACCCGCAAGCGTTCGATCTCACGGTCCCTTAGTATAATCTCCAT
The DNA here is from genome assembly GCA_004367055.1 of Fusarium sp. NRRL 66335. NCBI lineage: Eukaryota > Fungi > Ascomycota > Sordariomycetes > Hypocreales > Nectriaceae > Fusarium > Fusarium sp. NRRL 66335. The sequence goes on from QHHG01000370.1 coordinate 12,430, forward strand.
CGCAACCTTATCTAACGCCGCAGCGGCTTTTCGAATAGACAGTCGTGAAGTGGGAGAGCCGCTCTTCTCGGCAAATAGCTTTACGACGTCGCCGCCGCGTTTTGGTGTTGAGATATCCGAGGTGTTATGTAGTGGTATAGCTGGCCGTTTAGCAACCACGACCCATCGAGAATTTAGAGGTTTGGCTACGTTTTTAGGGTATAAGCCTGTCGCCTTCCACCCAGATTGAACGTTTTCCTTTCGAAGACCAATTTCTCGAGCTTTCGCATAAAATTCGAGAAAGTTTGCCTTCCCAACCTTTGTCGTATCTGTCAAAGCCGTATGCTCGCCAACTAGCCTACGATAGGCCGTTTTTAAACTGGAAAAGCAGCCGAGATCCAAGGGCTGGAGGACATGGGAAGTATGAGCAGGGAAAAAGAGTAAATGAACGTTGTTTAGGTAACACCGTCTCTATCGTGCGATGGTCTGATCCGTGCTCCGTACCATGTATCGCGCATTTGATGGTTGCGTCCGCAAGCTCCTCGGAAGCCAGAACCAAGTCAATGGTTGTTTCATAGTCTCCGCTTTGCCATGTCTTTGTACCCCGGCGAAGTAGGCTCCTAAGCATGAAATCGTTCATCAAGTCAATGATTAGATCTGCCTCGCCCTGTCTCTCTACCAATACATCGTTCCTGCCCCACATCTGGTTATGGCGGTTAAAGTCGCCAGTAATTACTACATCTACCGCTCTCCCTAATCTCCGCCTTACCTCCGTGATGGCCCTACTAAGCTTAATGCATGTGTCCTGTAGAGCTTGGGTATCTCCGCCCGGTACGTAGACAGACGCCGTAAAGATCAGACGATCTAGTAACCGAACGACCGCTGCCGTTACGTCTGGAGAGTCTATCGGCACCTGCTCCGCCTCTACCTCCTTCTTTACCTAAAGTATGCTCTGAATCACCCATCTACCTTCCCTCTCTATCGTAGGTACTATCTTGATCCACTTGTGGTGCCCCATAGGTGTCATCAATAGCCTACCCTGGATCCTCCTCGCTTAGGGTTCTTAGATAGCTAATACAGTTGCATCCTGAATGTCCTTATCGTTCATCAAACTATCATGTACCGGCCCTTGCTTTCTGACATTCAGTTGAAACAGTCGGAATGTGCTATTTATGCTGCAATAGATAGAGCTTCCGATAGTTTCTGCTGTATGACTTGTAGGGGCCGCCGCATGGGATACATTTCGGGATCATTCCTGTGCATGTACTGTAGTGGTGACCTTCTTGTGCGCATCTGCTACAGACTTGTGGTCTGTTGCATTGGTAGGCTTTGTAGTTCGTGATCTGTTGGCAGTTGTAACATTGCTTAGGGCGGTTACAACGCTCAAACACCTTCGTAGTACCGGACTCTCCTCCAGCCACAAAGAATCCTTTGTTGATAAACTGCCTAGCTTCTGACCGTTTTTTAAGGTATACAACCATTGAGCCGTATGCCTTAGGGACGTCTCTCTTGCTAAGCTATGCTATCTTTGCCACCTCGGTGTTATTTTCTCGGCTGAGTATCTCGGTAATCTCAGCTTGAACTTCGTTCTTCTCGTTAAGCACCGCAATACGGCTGACATTATCCACCCTGATAGGGTACAGATTGTCTTGTAGGATGCGGGCTCCTAGGGCGAGTGTAGTTTCCGCTATGCGTTTTACAATCTTATGCTCGCTCTCGTCTCTGTAGGTGACCCTGACGCGGTAGGGATTCTTTGGGTCCTTAGTTACCGCTCGGCATCGCCACGTGGGATTGTTTAGTTCGGATCGGACTTGATTCTCCATTGTCGCTCGGATCGTTCCGGCTAAGAGCCTAGCCTCATCTTCTCCTAGTCTTGAAACGTTAATCGTGCAGTAAAGCACGTCTGTGGGGTTCGGAGGAGCGGCTAAGGTCCTTGAATCGTTATAGGGTAAAGACGGCGTTAGTTATGTAACGTCAGCATATGACCGGTGAGGTCCATCCGTTGCATTCGTAGCAATAGTTTCGAGCTGTTCGCGGATTCGCTGTAGTTCCCCAGTCATCCGTTCCTCCATCTCGACCATCTGCTTGCCTATCTCGTGCATTGTCTCTTCCTGCTTCGCAATAGCTTCCTGCAGTTCCTTGGTTATTTCTATCTGTTCCTTTAGCGCTTCCTGCAATCTTTTGGTCTCCCTGCGCGACTCTGCCAGGAGATCCAGCGCCTTCTGCAGCATGGCCCTTCCATCGCTGCCGCTGCTGCTACCGCTGCCGCTACTCTTTCGGGCATCGGTCAGTCGGTTAATCAGTTCTTCGGCCGGTACGTTTCGCGTCGTCTATTGAGTGTTTCGTCGCGTTTCTATAGCGGTATCTTCCAATTGTCGCGCCGTATCTCGGACCTTGCTCGTAGGCTTCACCACCCAACTCAGGCGCTTTGGCGTCGAAAAAGGGGCATCCTGCTCCACCACGATCTCGGTCCCCATTGGATCCGCCATAACGGTAGGCTAACCAACCTCCACACACACTTCTCAGTCGGACCAACAGCAGCAATCTTCTGATTCCCTTGGGTGCGGTTAAAAATGCAGTGAAGTTCGTCGTCGTCTCGGTTTCCCTTCCTTCACCAGTCGTCTTCACTCATGACGCCTACAGTAACGACTCCAGATGAGGGAAGTAGTCAAGTAGAAGAAGGAAAAGTAGAGAAGAAGGCGCCGAAGCGTAGACGGAATAGTAAAGAGGCCGGGCAAGAACAGCAGCAGCAGCAGCAAAAGAAGCAACAGACTAACAGTTCAGACCGGGCAAATACTGGCAAGCGAAGAAAGACTACTCAAGAGGAGGAACAGGCTCAGAAGCTGAAGAAGAAGGAGATGAGATGATAGATGGGCTACAAAGGCTGCTCGGACCGAATGCAACTTGGCGATCCAATAAGCAAGTTGAAAGCATGCGGTCGATTATGGCGCTTGAAGCAGATCAGACGGCGATTAATGTGCTGCCGACCGGGGCCGGCAAGAGCATACTATTTATGCTGCCGGCCGTGATGCAGGATACAGGCACAAGCATTGTAGTCGTGCCGTTTGTTGCACTGATGGATGACTTGGTCGCAAGAGCATGCGCACGGACGAAAAGTGTGTAATTTACTAAATTACAAACAGTCCTTGGTACAGTAGGCTAATTATATTAAGAATTAATAAGATTAAATAAAAGATTTAATTACTTAAGTAATACTAATAATAATTAAGTTTTATAAAATAATACCATATAATTAAATAGATAACGTGCTTGATAAGCGAGCCGCTCAGACAAGCGAGCCGATCAAAAATCCCCTCACCTTACATCTTCACTATCTGATCAATTAGTTCTTAACAATCCAACATGTCACAGTCATCAAATAAAGCTAGAATCCTTCTTGCCCTTCAGGCCCTCTAAAATAACCCAAAATTAAGTACTTGAAGGGCAGCGACTATCTATGACGTCTACTATCGCACCTTACAACGCTATCACAATAGCATTTAATCGCAACGCAATTCTATCCCAAAGT